>MCJB01000622.1:0-45319 GCA_002018475.1 Nicotiana obtusifolia | reverse complement strand
ACATCAGTTGGGGCAACTCCATATCTGTTGGTCTACGGCACCGAAGCTGTGATACCGGCAGAAGTAGAAATCCCTTCCCTGCGGATCATTGTCGAAGCAGAAAATGAGGATAGTGAATGGGTCAAAACCCGTTTGGAACAATTAACTCTGATTGATGAAAAATGGATGGCCGCAGTTTGCCATGGGCAATTATATCAACAGAGAATGGCTCGTGCTTATAACAAGAAGGTACGACCCAGAAAGTTCGAAGTAGGGCAATTGGTCTTAAGACGAATCCTTCCCCATCATCAAGAAGCAAAAGGGAAATTCGCTCCAAATTGGAAAGGCCCGTATATCATCAAAAAGATATTGCCAAGGGGAGCATTGTATTTGGGAGACATTGAGGGAAATGATCCTGAAACAGCAGTGAATGCAGATGCAGTAAAAAGGTACTATGTGTAACCTTTCAGTTTGAGATGATGAAGGCCTTCATTCTTGCTACCCAAACACTCCATCTTCGCTGACCCTTTGAGCCAGTTACCTTTCTTTGGTCACCCTCTTTGGAACTCGAAAAGCTATCACCGAAAAGTTCGGTTGAAAAACAAAGAAAAGTGAAAAAAAAGAGAGAAAAAGAAAAAGAAAAAAAAAGAAAAAGAAAAAGAAAGAAAAAAAAAACAAAATCCAAAATTAATGTAGCCTGAACTACGTCTGACTTGATTCCGAAAGGATACGTAGGCAGCCTCTCCCTGAGGTTCAGTCACACCAAAATAAAAATCCAATTTCCCCCAAAAGTAAAACTGGGGCACATGTTATAATGGTTTGGCGGTGTTTTCGCCTGAAATGTTCTAAAGTTGTAATTCAATCAAAATTCTCTTTTTACCCAAAACCCGTTTGGAACAGTTAACTCTGATTGATGAAAAACGGATGGCCGCAGTTTGCCATGGGCAATTATATCAACAGAGAATGGCTCGTGCTTATAACAAGAAGGTACGACCCAGAAAGTTCGAAGTAGGGCAATTGGTCTTAAGACGAATCCTTCCCCATCATCAAGAAGCAAAAGGGAAATTCGCTCCAAATTGGAAAGGCCCGTATATCATCAAAAAGATATTGCCAAGGGGAGCATTGTATTTGGGAGACATTGAGGGAAATGATCCTGAAACAGCAGTGAATGCAGATGCAGTAAAAAGGTACTATGTGTAACCTTTCAGTTTGAGATGATGAAGGCCTTCATTCTTGCTACCCAAACACTCCATCTTCGCTGACCCTTTGAGCCAGTTACCTTTCTTTGGTCACCCTCTTTGGAACTCGAAAAGCTATCACCGAAAAGTTCGGTTGAAAAACAAAGAAAAGTGAAAAAAAAAAGAGAGAAAAAGAAAAAGAAAAAAAAAGAAAAAGAAAAAGAAAGAAAAAAAAATCCAAAATTAATGTAGCCTGAACTACGTCTGACTTGATTCCGAAAGGATACGTAGGCAGCCTCTCCCTGAGGTTCAGTCACACCAAAATAAAAATCCAATTTCCCCCAAAAGTAAAACTGGGGCACATGTTATAATGGTTTGGCGGTGTTTTCGCCTGAAATGTTCCAAAGTTGTAATTCAATCAAAATTCTCTTTTTACCCAAAACCCGTTCAAGTCCTTCTGATCAATCAGTGAAAGGTTTCCATTTGAAAATGCATTCAAAATGAAAGAAGTAAAATGAGAGAGTCTTATTGGTGAAAACCCACACGGGCACCGTAAGGCGACGTGAGCAGAGAAACTAAAAATGAGAGAGTCTTGTCAGTGAAAACTCGCATAGAGCACTACAAGGCGACGGTGAGAAGAGAAATGAGAGAGGTCAATTGGCGAAAACCCGCAAAGGGCGCCATTGATCGAAAAGTAAGAATCCTCGCCCCTATGGGTACTGAAAGAGTCCTGGCGAGATGTCTCGTTTTTCATGGAGAATTGGATAGTGGCGCAGATCGGGCATCCAGTCCAAAGAGCATGTCATGTCTATGTGAAGTCTGCATCCACCTCAGATAAGTCCTTCTCACTTCCCCCGAAAGGGACAATTTCCTAAATTCATTCTCTCGCCTTTTGTTTACTTTTCTTCGAGTCCCTTCCGGTCTATTTCTGATTCCGAAACTAATACAAAGAAAAGGTGTCAAGACTGGTTTTACAGGGTCCCGCTTGATAAAAGCCAGATCCAAAAGAAGTGCCAGCCTCAGCGAGTTCATTAAGTCGGATCCGACTAGCCATGATGGCTAATGCTCTGAAACCTTGAATTGATGAAAATGAAAAGAAAGCCAAATACAAAAAGCCCCAGTGGCAAGAAAGTCAAAAGGTAGAGTCCCATATGGGCAAGCGGCCACAAAATTTTGCAAATTGAGTCCTTTGGTTCAAGAAAGGAATCGACTTTCAAAATCAAGCAAAAGCGGAGGTTCTCGCTGAAAGTTAGGCCAGGATCAAGCTATCAGAATCATCAAGGCCACAAAACCAATCACCTTTTTCAAACTAACAATTGTTGTTTGTTTAAGAACAGGAAATCGGTGCAATCCAAATCCACCTCGCAAGAAGCAGGTGTAACCAGAAGGAAAACTGCGCAAAGGCTCAAAGCAGCTTCGCAGCAACAATCATAGGGAAGTCCTTTCCAAGCTCTGTTTTTACATTAATTTGGATCTCTTTGGCATAACCCAAAGATTTTTATTTTTTTTCATCCTCGGCATAACCCGTGGATCTCCCTGGCATAACCTAGGGACCTTTTATTTTTCTTTTATCCCCGGCATAACCCGTGGATCTCCCTGGCATAACCTAGGGACATTTTATTTTTCTTTTATCCCCAGCATAACCTGTGGATTCCCCGGCATAACCCGTGGATCTCTTTGGCATAACCCAAAGATTTTATTTTCTTTATCCCCGGCATAACCCGTGGATTTCCCTGGCATAACCTAGGGACCTTTTATCTTTCCTTTATCCCCAGCATAATCTGTGGATTCCCCGGCATAACCCGTGGATCCCCGGCCTAACCTGTGAATCCCTTTGGCATAACCCAATGGCCTTGTCCTTCATCCCCGGCATAACCCGTGGATCTCTTTGGCATAACCCAAAGACTTTTGTTTTTCTTTGTCTCCGGCATAACCCGTGGATCTCTTTGGCATAACCCAAAGACTTTTATTTTATTTTCGTCCCCGGCATAACCCGCGTATCTCTTTGGCATAACCCAAAGACCATGTCCTTCATCCCGACATAACCTGTGGATCTCTTTGGCATAACTCAAAGACTTTTGTTTTTCTTTGTCTCCGGCATAACCCGTGGACCTCTTTGGCATAACCCAAAGATCTTTATTTTCTTTTCATCCCCGGCATAACCCGTGGATCTATTTGGCATAACCCAAAGACTTTTATTTTCTTTGTCCTCGGCATAACCCGCGGATCTCTTTGGCATAACCCAAAGACCATGTCCTTCATCCCCGGCATAACCCGTGGATCTCTTTGGCATAACCCAAAGACTTTTGTTTTTCTTTGTCCTCGGCATAACCCGTGGATCTCTTTGGCATAACCCAAAGATCTTTATTTTCTTTCATCCCCGGCATAACCCGTGGATATCTTTGGCATAACCCAAAGACTTTTGTTTTTCTTTGTCCCCGGCATAACCCGTGGACCTCTTTGACATAACCCAAAGATCTTTATTTTCTTTTCTCCCCGGCATAACCCGTGGACTCCCTGGCAGGAATTCTTTTTCTTTTCCCAGTAGAATAGGTCGATAATACCCTCGGCATAACCCGAGAACTTTACTTTTTTTTTAGTATAACTCGTTCGGTTTCCAGCATAACCTGGCAACCTTTCTTTTACTTGTTAGATCTTCAAGTGCAAATAATTCACAAAGTTGTCCCAATAGAAACTGGGGCAGGATAATTTTGTTTGTTTGATTTGGTGTCTGAACAGGATTCTCCCTGAGGCACGGAGCCAAGATGGTTCAGAGAATGATTCTCCATTTAAAGAAAGAAAGGAATGAAAGGCATTCAGATGTTGCAGTGAACAAGGACGCGACACATTTAAACTTGACGGAAGTCACAAGCCTCGCATGTCTCACCTTGACTCAGAAATTGAAGAAAGAACCAACATCTACAGTTGATGAGCATCAAGATTCAGATCGGTGTCTGCTTCAAAAAACCAGCTAAGACTCAAGATCAAGTTTCCAGAGCTTCATAGGAATCTTGTAAATCTTAGCTGATAGGCATAGCTAGTCTAGCTTTTGTTTTTCATCTTTGTTGTAATAAGGAGCGCAGCAAACGGTCACAGCGGCAGCAACGCAATCACAGCTTCCTGGTAGTCCCCAGCAACCAAAAACCTCCAGAACTACACTGACCTGATTCCTTTATAGCCAAGGATATGTAGGCAACCCTTGAAGCAGGGTTCGGTCAGACTCTTTTCAAAAATGCTTCTCATGGAGTTCGGGATAGGCAAAAATCTCGCAGAATTGCTCATTTTTATCTTTGCCCGAAAACCCTTCATGTCTTCGAGCAAAGAGGGGCAGCTGTGAGCACGTGATTTTTGCCCTGCCCGAAATACTCCTATAAAAATCAATAAATAGTTTTAATCAGGTATCGGCCATTTTATTAGTTAATTAATCCATGAAAATACTCAAAAAAATATCATGCATCGCATTTAGGATTTTATTTTACACTCTTAGGATTAAGTTAGTAATTAGTTATTTTACCAAATTGAAAAAAAAAATCACAAAAAAAAATGATTCATTTTTACAATTTCCTTTAATTTTAATCTTCAATTCTTAGATTCAAGGGTTTTTATATTTTTTATAAATAGTATTTAAATTAATGTCACATCTTAGGTAAATTAGGATTTTTACTATTAAGTCTTTTAGTGGTTAAAATTATTTAATAAATAAGAAAAGAAAATACAAAGAAGAGGAATCCGGATTGGGCCAATTTTGAACCAGGCCCAATTAAAGCAAATCGGTTGGCCCAGACCCCTTTCCCCTAAAACAAAAAAAAACCCTAGTCTTTCCCCTATAAGAAAGAAGAAAAAGAAAAGAAAAAGGGGGCAGCTGGATTTCCCTCTTCCTCCTCTTTCCTCACTCTCGGCTCTCTTCTTCCTCTTAAGGATCTTCTTCCCTAAATCCAGAGCACAAAAATGGAGCTCACTCCCATTTGTCTTTGAAAAAACAAGCATGAAACATGGCAGCAATTTAACGACCAAAATACCATGCAAAGAGCACCCTTTCTTCCATTAAAACCACCTCATTTTCCTCCATAAACCATGGTCAAAAACGTCCTCAAAATAGTCCCAAATTCCAGCCATTGAATAGCCCAAAAAGGAGCTCCAGATGACCACCAAACTTCACCAGCCTTTAACCCCATAAAAATCGGTCACTACCAGCCACAAAGCCCCAAAAACGAGCTGGAAATGCATCACCAAACCAGCTCTCCTCTCACTCCAAAAACGACTCCGAAACAGCCCAGAAATCATGCCTTAAACCACCCCAAACACATCTGAAAATGCCGCTCTAAACAGTCCCGAATCCCAGCTGAAAAACCTCCCAAATATCAGCTTCTTTCTCCTCCAAAAACACGACGAAATCAAGCTTAACTTCCAGCAGTTCTCTCCATTTAAACCCAGCTGAAAAACAGCACAAAAACCATCGAAACTCAACTTCTCACCTCCAAAACAGCCCCGGAAAAAATAGTTAAAGCTTCTGAGTCAAGTCGAGTTTGTGAGGTTGTCGTTCGAGTTTTACGGCGAGGTTTTGAGTCGCCGGTGAAGTCCTGGTCGAGGTTAACGGCGTGGGTTCCGGTCTTGGTTTATTCGAAATAGATCTCTCTCTATTTTTGCTCGTTTCGCTACTGCCCAGCAGTGGCTGGGACCGATCGTTGTAGCTATTTCGCGTAGGCAAATTGGGTGACAGTTTTATGGGTATGTCTCGCACCGCTTTGTAATTACAAACTGCGAATGAGTTTAATTCAATCAATTGCTGTTTATTCTTTATTCCCCTGTTTTCTGTTTGTGTTCTTAGCTATTTACGAATACCGTCTTGTATCGACTTGGATAAAAATGTATCACATAAGCTGCTAAGTTGCTGTTTGTCACTTTGAATGATACGTACTGTGTTTGGCTGGTATACTAAGTTCAATGGCTGTGCTTACAATGAAACCGTATTGATTGTTTGGTGAAATGGGGTTATTAATGTAGACTTTAAAGCATATTCATTTTATGGATTTGCTGGTTACCCTTGCTAATCGAATTTGCTTTCTGTCGGATCTGTACATGGCAGGAATCGAATAAGTTATTGTCTTTCTGAAAAAAATCAGTTTGTATTTCAGATTTGTTATAACATACGCATAGTGGCTGTATTTGTATTATTGCAAAAGCGACTCATTCTTGATGACAGATCTATCCACACTGAAAATTTTAAGTTGTAATCTGTTTCTTTTTGTAAGTTGGTCGCGTTGGATTGTTAGCATAAATCCAGATTGCAGTGTAACCATGAATTTGATGGCTATATGTGTATAACTGAATTGTGCTATATCAACCTTAAGATGGATATTGTAGGGACAATGCTGTTAAAATCCAAAGTATGCTTGCCTTTAATATACTGCTCGCTATGTTTGAAATCGAGTTCAATTCAACAATTAACCTTCAAGGCTCGAATTACTTAGTCTATATTGTTGATGGTTATATTTGTAAATGATCCTTGTACTGAAGAATTGTTGCTAAATTTGACTTATTAGAAATTGATTGTGATTGCCATTATTATTTCTTAGTAATGACATTTAGTGTTAAAATTAGTAGGGTGTGCCATATAGTTAATAGCGATTTCTAATGGCCCTCTAATTAATTAGATATAAGATTAGGATAAATAAGCTTTCAACGTTTTTAAACTTAAGAAATTTAATTCAAAAACATTTAATTACGCTGCCACTATGGGTACGGTTCCCGTGACATAGTGACAATGTCAATCTTCGGGGGTGCCTTTTAGGTGACCCGATTCTAATAACTTTGAATAATAGAGGCTCTTGAATTAATTCGAGGCGTGCCATACCAAAGGAAATTATAAACATATGGCCCTCGTTAATAAATATTGAAATCCTTAGAAAACCGAGGTGCGCTATTTAGCGAATTCCATGGCCCTCGACAAACTGAAAAACGCGTAATTTGCTCTAGGCGCGTTAGTCTATTAATTTAATTTCCTAAATTCGGGTGCGCATTTATGTGACCCAAATCCAAAATCCCGATGTTTAATTAAAAGGTGTTACAAATTGCGGGTGCATTTATGTGACGTAATTTGTGACATATTTTTTATTAACATCGTAATTCTCCAATAATTTAAAAGCGGAAAAGCAGAGTAAAGTAAAATAAGGCAAAAATACCATAGGTTAACCACAGGTATTAAAATCAGATAATAAGCCGATCATAGCAATTAAGCGACCGTGCTAGAACCACGGAATCCGAGGGTGCCTAACACCTTCCCTCGGGTTAACAGAATTCCTTACTTAGAATTTCTGGTTCGCATACTTCAAAAGAAAGTCGAAATTTTCCTCGATCTGGGATAAAAACAAATCGGTGACTTGGAACACCAATTAAAATATTCCAAGTGGCGACTCTAATAAAAAATAAATAAATAATCTCAGTTCGAATAATGTCACTTTAATTGGAAAAACTCTTTTAATATATTTCCTTCCCGGGAGATGTACCAAAAAGGGGTGTGACAAGAAAGATTAAAATCCAGTATGGAGGTTATGGTAATATCGCTAATGCGAGAGTTTATGCCTGGAAGGAGCCCTAGTTCTTTGGTTGTGACCTGTGGAAGTTTGTCCCTGATTGAGACGACTTGATTATTCGCACACGTGTTGAGGTCCTGTGTAGCTTGTGGTGTTATGTGAGAAGGATGGCTCTCGAGATGCAGGTCATTTATCGCACCTTAGTCGTGCTTGGGTTTTGTGAGCGTATTGCGCTACCCATCTCCCTAGAGTTGTACTTTTGCACTTAGCGTGCTTATGGTCGATATTCGGTATTCCATAGGTAGAAGTATTATGGTTTGATGAGTATGTCCTTATTTATTATTATGAGTGGATCAAGTGGTACGCCGCCATGGGTACGTTATCTGGATCAAGTTGCACGCCGCAACAGTGTCACGTTGAGTATGGTTCCGTATATCTATTCCTGCATATTTTGTTTCTCATCCTCTGAGAAGGTTTCATAACATCTATTTGATCGTTTTATTCGTTACACGGGCTAGATAATTTTTTTCCAGAGTTTGTTCCTCCTTATATGTCATATTCGAGTTGTAGCTTGTCGGTGCAGTGATGGCGTCATATGAGACCTGGGTCGGTGTTTGAGGAAGCTTAGTGCCTGAGTGACTTGTACTGGGTGAGACGAGATTATTAGACCTGAAATTAGTGCAATCAGATCTACATAAGGTACCTTAGAGAGAAAATATCGTTATTCAGTTCAGAATGAGGTAATGGTTCTTGTCAGAGGAGAGACTCCATGAATTATTGATTCGGTAGGTGGTTATGAGTTTCTACACATCTTTTTCGTCATGGCAATACTGTGAGATTTGGAACAGGATTTATATACGTCATGAGACGTATTGTGGGCATCGGATTCGTAAAATTTCAGCTATTGTGGCCGGGGATGTTATTATGGACAACCGGCTTGTGTGGTGCATGGTGTGATTTCAGCATAGATGCATGATCGTGTTTTGATACAGTGTGTGGTGATTGGTACGGTAGTCGTGTGTTAGAATCAGGGTTGTAAAGAAATTCAAAAGTGGAACTTGGTTCTAGAGCTTGTTAGCTAAGGTTAATTTTCAGTCTGGCTCGAGCTAATGTGTTCAACTGGAATGTGGTGGCATGGGTAGGTGCACCAGGTGTTGTACAGTGATTTTGGACAACTCCGGAGCAGTCCTTAGCACGTTCGAGGACGAACGTATGTTTAAATGGGGGAGAATGTACGACCCGACCAGTCGTTTTGAGCTCTAGCGCGTCGTTCGGCGGTTTGAGGCCTTGAGTAGCTTCACTTCAGGTATTATGACTTGTAGTCGGAATTGAATTTCGAGAAGTTCGGGATTGACTTGGAAAGAAAATTCTAAATTTGAAAGCTTTAAGTTGGAAGAATTGACCAAGGTTTTACTTTTGAGTAAACGACCTCGAAATCGGGATTTGAAGGTTCCAATAGGCTCGTATGATGATTTTATGTTCGAATTGAGTATCAGATCATTCGGGAGTATTTCGACGTTCATTATGGAAGGTTGGCATGTTTAAAAAGTTTAAGAATTTCATAAGTTTGGTTTGAAGTGGACTTTCATGTTATCAAAGTTCGTTTGGGGTTCCAAGCCTTGGAATAGCTTTGTTATGTCATTTACGACTCGTGTGTGAAATTTGAAGTCACTGGATTGATTTGATACGTTTCAGCACAAGATATAGAATTTGGAATTCTAAAGTTTATAAGTTTGATTCGAGGCGCGATTCATGATTTTGATGTTGCTTGACGTGGTTTAAGGTTTCGACTAAGTTTGTATTGTATTTTAGGACAAGTTGGTGTATTTGGTTAAGGTCCCGGGGGCCTTGGGTGAGTTCTGGATGAGTCGCGGATCAAAAGCAGATCAAAAGCGACGCCGCAAAAGCGGCAAGCCAAGTGCAGGAGCGGATCCTGACTGGGCACTGCTGGGATCGTAGATGCGGTCGTTTTGCCGCAGAAACAGGATCGCACCTGAGGAAAGGGGTAGCGCAGAAGCGGAGGTTCGCCAAAAGGCCTAGGCCACAGAAGCGGGCAAAACGCGCAGGTGCGCGAGTGCAGAAGCGCTTGAGGGTTGCAGAAGCGGAAGCCCAGATGCGCTACATGGGACGCAAATGCGAGGGCTGTTGAGTTGAGTTGGAGCCACACATGCGATGGATTTTCCACAGGTACGGAGCCGCAAAAGCAGCTATTGAACCGCAGGTACGATGTTCGGGCTGGGCAGTGTGCTTCTTTAAAACGAGGGTTTGGCTCAATCCCACTTCATTTCGTCCATGGGAGCCGATTTTGGAGCACTTTTGGAGTGACATCTTCATCAACTATTATGGGGTAAGTGATATCATCACATCGTGAGCTAAATACATGGTTTGTATATAGATTTAAGCATGAGAATTTGTAGAAATTGATATTTTGCTAGAAAACCTAAAAAATTGGCATTTTTGGACTTTGACCACGAAATTGGACATGAAATTTGGAGTAAATTATATATTTGAGTTCGTGGTGTTATGGATAAAGTTTATCTTCAAAAATTTCGGAATCTGGACATGTGGGCCCGACAGTTGATTTTATAGACTTTTCGAGCGGAGTTGGAAATTTGTTTAAATTGATTAATTATGAGTATTAGAGTATCTTTTGATCGGTTTTAACGTTGTTTGAATAGTTTTGGATTGAGGCGTTAGAGAAGCCTTGGAGCCGGTTTTGGAACTTCGGAGTGAGGTAAGTCTCTTGTCTAACTCTGTGAGGGGGAAACTACCACTAGGTGATATTTATTGTTATGTGCAACTAGTTGTGGGTGCTATGTACATACGAGGTGACGAGAGTCGGTACGTAGCTATAGCATGTTTATGTCCAGGTAGACCTAGGATCTTATCCTGTAATATTTGAATTATTTGAACTCATGTTGCTGACATTAATTAATCGAAGTTATAAATGAAATTTATTTAGAAATAATTATATGTATACTAGGCCAAGCCTTAACACTTTGAGTTGTGAGCAAGTTATTTGAGAAACAGTAAAGATTATATCCATTTTGTACCCACGTACGGTGTTGTAAATACGTGTCTCGTAATTCGATAACTTCCTTCCTTTTATTGTGGAGCGGGCCGAACGCCTCGGCAGTATATAGGTGCATATATGGTTCGTGCCGCTCGACCCTCGACAGTGTACTCATTATTCCGGATCCGACCGAACGACCTCGCCAGAATCGTGCGTTATATCACTTGTAGCCCGAATATGCACGAGTTAACCTCTTTACTGATGCCCGGCATTTTATATGGTACTTCGAGTTTATTTTGATGATGACACTTGGCTATTTTAGGAGATATTAAGGTAGAATACAAGATTGAGAAATTTATACTTTAAAGGAAATAATTGGAAACTTATTGAGATTTACAAATTTACTTCACTATTATTGTGCACTTCATATCTGTTATGCATTATTATATTAACTGCTTGGACCTCTAGTAAGTGTCGATGTCGACCCCTCGTCACTACTTCTCCGGGGTTAGGCTAGATACTTACGTACTCATGCTGCACTTCTGCACTAAATGTGCAAGATCTGACAGGTTCATTGATGATCACCTTGGCGCGTAGGCACACCTGTTGGGGAGACTTCATGTGAGTTGCATTCCGGGCCACGCATCGCCGTCCACCGAGTCTCCATTGTGCTATTTATTTTATTCTGTCTTATTACATTTGGGACAGTATGTTTTAATATTAATGTACTCTTTAGAAAATATTCATGCACTTGTGATACCGGGTTTTGGGGGTTCTTTCGAGTTATTCATTATTGAGATTAGTGTAGATATTTTTATTCACTTTGTAAATTCTATTTTATACTGTACAATTACGGAAAATTATGATTTCAAGATACTAAAATGAGTAACTAAAGTGGTAAATTGTTAGCTTGCCTAACGGCGGCGTTAGGTGCCATAACGACCTATTATAGATTTTGGATCGTGGCATTTTCAACATTCTCACCCTATTCNACCCCCACCACACCACACCCACCCCTGTCTCGCCCACTATCCACCCTAAATAGAAATATTATTAAGGGTCTGTTTGGAAAGCCACCAGGTAATTAGAATTGTATACAGCCTAGCAATACACAATTGTATAATTACGACGACCTATTTATTTGTCATAGTGTAATTACAAGTTTGCTGTTTGGTTGTGCAAGTATAATTATACGGTTAGATTAAATTTTAAATGAAGTAATTATCAAAACTTAAAAGTTAATATAATAAACGTAGGCCTATAAATTTTTATAAGTATAAATGATATTATATTTGGTATTTAAGTGTCACGACTATGGCTGGCCAGTGGTCCGATACGGTCACGGACCAGATATTTTTTTCCAGTTCCAATTCCGGTCCGATCCGGTCCGATACCGGAAGGCCTCAAGACCGGATCAAACCGGTCTTATCGGTCCGGTCCCGCCTGTCCTATATGATGCAAGCCAGTTCGTGACCGGCACCGGCTACCGGTAGCACGGTTTTTCCCGTCCGGTCCGGCCGGTTTTGTTTCTTTTGTTTTAATTTGTCTTTCATTTAAAGTGATGGATAATTTTAAGTTTTTGAAAATATAACAACAAAATATTACTAACTTTGTATATATATTTGAAATGTTTAGTTTGTTTCAAAGTTCAAACTTAAAATTAAAAACTTGTAATATTTTTTCAAATTTTGAATTAGTTTCAAAGTTTAAAATTAGATTCAAACCTTGAAATTTGAATCAATTAGAAACTAGTAATTAATTGTAATATTTTTGCGCAAAGAATAAATTTTTTAAAAAAAAAAAGAAGACAAGAGTTGTGAACTTGTGATGGAATTCCAAGATTTGGAGCAATTTTATTGTAATGTATTCTAATGTAGAAAATTACATTCTTTTAAATATACTGGCTAATTTTTTTAAGATAGCCATAGGCTTTTCTTTAGGAATTGGTTGTTGTTGTTCCGGTTCATCATCTTCGTCTTGGTCTTCTTCATCTTCTTCTTCATTGCCTGTTTGACTCCCTTCTTCACTTGTTCCGTCGCCCAAAATTTGATCGAGATACGCTTTGTCTTTTTTCTGAGAAAGTTCTGGTATTCCAAAGTTTCTTCGCTCTACTCTGATCCAATCCCTGAATAAAACTCCTGTCTCCATTGCCTCTTCTCTCAACGAATGTCTGTGATCTCCAATTTGAAATCTTCCTTGGCTAAAAACGCTCTCCGATGTAACTGATGAAGCTTGAATTGTTAATATATCTCGGGCCATTTTTATAAGTATTGAAAATTGCGATTCGTGACTCTTCTAATAATCCAATAAATTATGAGTTCCAAAACTTGTAAGTTTCTTTGGATATTGAATTAAATAGACTTGAAACTCGTTGTATTCCTCCCCGTACTCGTCTTGTTCTGAAAGCAACTTTTGATCAAGTCCTCCAAAAGTGCTTATCCCCATATGCCTTTTACCCATTTGAGAAGAACTTTCACCGGTTGACTGTATTGGTGCAGTTGGTCTAGCACTGTCTGCCCAAGCTCTATACTTTACGAAAACAGCCACGGTATCTTAAAGAACTTTAGCACAAACATGTTCTACACTTGGATATTTATTAGTCGCAATTTCAGCAGGTTTAATCTCTAAATTTGCATATATTTTTCTAACAAGTCGTTCAGTTAACTTAAGTTTAAAAGCGGGATGCAACACAGAAGCAATGTAAAAAAGCTGGGGAATTGGGAAAAAATATTTTTTAAATTTTTCAATCATAGCCTCTACAGCCATTTTATATGATTCGTATTGCCTATATAATTTCAATAATTCAGATATTCCAGCGATATAATATAACATGGTAGGAGTAGTTGGATAATATTGTCCGAAAAATTCTTAAGTAGCATGATAGAATTTTTCTAAAAACTGAAGGAGATGTTGAACAAGGTTCCAATCGTCCTCTTTAAGGTGATAAAGTTCCATAAAATACTTATTATACATTTGAGTAATAGGCTCTCTATATTCTTAAGCGACAGTCAATGCTTCATATAAAGTATTCCATCTAGTACAAACTTCCTTTGTACTCTCCTATCGGCATTCCTAATTCTATACATTTTCTTTCCCATTTTCTTTTTCATTCTTGATTTTTATTATAAATATAAAAGCAATAGCTACTTTCACCTTTTCAATAATGTGGTTAAACAAGTCAAGACTATCTTTTACTACTAAATTGTAAATACGACATGCACATCTAACATGAAAAAATTCCTCAAAAGCGGGGTTCAAAATAGGTCTCAAGTTCCTAAGTGCTTCTGTGTTGTTTGTAGCATTATCTATTGCAATACTAAAAACTTTGTTAGTTAAACAATATGCACGACAAATTGATGAAACTGTTTTGGAAATATAATTACCCGGGTGTGGTTCATCAACAACTTTATAAGCAATAATACGTTTTTGAAATACCCAATTAGGATCTATCCAATGAACGTTAACTCTAATATAATCACAATTATTTGTAGAACAACCCATATCCGTAGTAAGGCATACTCTAGTGTCAAAGTTATCAAATAAATATCGCAAATAATCTCTATATTCGTTCTTAAATTTAATAATATCATTTTTAACAGTAGCTCTTGGAAAACCTTTAAAAGAAGGATTATATGTAGCTTGAATATAACGAATAAAACCAGTAGAAGAAGGAAAACTATAAGGTAAACCCTCTATCGCAACTAGTTTAGCAATATTTTTCCTATCCCTTTGTTTATCATAAGTAAGAATCCCTCCAGTTGTTTGGTTAATTTTCGCTTGGATACCCGAGGATTCATCATGTGCTACTCCCCCATGTTTGGTTCCTAAATAAATACCCCCCGCCCGCATTGACCATTCCTTAGGATGTTTATTTCTTAAGTGAGTCCTAATTTTACCCGTCCCACCTTCATTTACCCAGTTTTAAAAACCCACTCCATTCTACAAAGATCACATACGGCCGTCTGATTTTCAACTTTCTTTTGCACAAATTCCCACACCTCATATCTGTCCTTACGTTTAACGGGGACTCTAGTAGGAGGTACAGGAGGCAAGTCAGACTAAACTTCAGGTGGACTAGCTTGAAATTCATATGGTTCTTCTAAATTAACCCCAGTTTCATAGTTATATTGCGCTTCTTTGTGTTGAGAATCAAGTGGATTATTAGAGCTAAAATCATGATAATATTGAGAATCATCTATGTGTTGACTAGAACTACCAGCAATTCCTTTACCCCTATTTCCCCAACGACCACGTGTCTGCCCCCCACTACTAGTTCCAATTGAACTTTTTTGAGACATAATTATAGCAAATAAAATAAATATATGACAAAAATATAATAAAAGAGTAGGAAGTAGGAACGACCAACCAAATATAACCATATAATTGAGGTGAAGTTGAAACTTGAACCTTCACTTGATAGCAACTCCAATTAAAACTTGATAAAGAATCAAAATTGTATAATTTACACAAATAGCCAAAGTAGCAAAATAGCAATATTGTAAAGAATTTGAGAGAATTGAAGAGAATTGGATGATTTGTGTAAAAAAATATGATAAAATAATAGGGTATTTATAGGAAAAAATATAGTTAGAGGTGGTTATGGGGTAGTTAGTCCGGTCCGGTTCTGGCCCTTTTTTGTACCAGTTCATCCGATTTCAAAAGGACAAACCGTCCCGCTACCGGGACCGGCACTCCAAAACAATAAATGGTTCGGTTTCCACCGGTCTGGTCCGGTGTGAACCAGACCATTAGCTACTCTTAGTCACTACCCTAATTTCCCTCCGTAGGATGTCGTGATGGTACATAGTCTCTAAGACTAGGTAAACTTACCTAACGATTTGCGGAATAACTGAATATAAAGCTGAAACTCAAACATCAACATCTGAAAGAAATAATGAAACTCAAACATCAACATCTGAAATAAATAAACTCTGGGATTCAAAAATAGTTACAACTCCCAAAACCCAGTAGAAATAAGTCACAAGCTCTAAAGAGAAATGCTAAGTGTCTCTATACATCAGAGTCTAATGAAAATCAGGAAAACGACACCATAAAGATAGAGGGGGACTCCAAGGTCTGCGGACGCTGGCAGATGTACCTTCAAGTCTCCACGTACGGGCTAGCTCACTGGCACCTGGTCTGGTAAAAAATATGTGTCGAAGTGTAGTATGAGTACACCACAACGGTACCCACTAAGTGCCAAGCCTAACCTCGGTAGAGTAGTGACGAGGTCAGGTTAGGGACCCTACTGGGATAAAAGGGAAACAAGGCAGAAGATATAATAATATAATAAAATGTCTGAGAATTGAAACAGTGAAAAATTACAAAAAGGTAACAACACAGCAAATAGAGGTATACAACAGGGGCGCTCCCGAGGTACCGCCTCGTAGTCCCCAACGTAAATATAAAAAAAGGGCGCTCCCGAGGTTCCGCCTTGTATTCTCAAAAGTAAATACACAACAAGGGAGCTCCTGAGGCACTGCCTCGTAGTCTCAAAAGTAAATATGCAACAGAAGGTGCTCCCGAGGTACCGCCTCGTAGTCCAAAAGTAAATACACAACAGGGAAGCTCCCGAGGTACCGCCTTATAGTCCGAAAAGTAAAAACACAACTCATAACCTATGGAAAAACAAATTTGCAGCATGGAATCCTACAGTTAAAGAATAAATACAAAATCAAGGAAACAGACAATTCAACTAAGCATGTTGCACAAATTGCAAGTAAGAGTTAAGAAACGTAGACATGCGACATTAGGCTAAACATGATGACTACATATGCTAGAGCAACTTAGTTAAGGAATTAAAAGAATTCACTCCGCAAGAATCGGATTTTTCAACATTTAACCCGAGTACGCACTTGTCACCTCGCGTACACGGTCTTCACGTATTGCAATTACCATAACAGTACCAAAACCTAAGGGGAGTTTCTCCCACACAAGGTTAGACAAGTCACTTACCTCTAATTTCGTTCAGTCAGTCAAATAGAATGCCTTTTTCTCGACTTTCCAAATCTGAACGGCTCGAATCTAGCCAAAAGAAATTAAATACTATAAATATAAACTATCCGAAACTAATCTAAATAATGAAATTATGACTTTAACAAAGAATTAAAAAAATCACCCCAAAAAGTTGACCCAGGCCCACGTCTCGAAATCGGGTAAACGTCACAAAATATGAACACCCATTCGATATCGAGTTTACCCATACCAAAATTACTCAAATCTGACACCAAATCGCCACTCAAATCCCCAAATTAAACTCTCTAAATCCCTAGCCTCAAACTCCCAAATTTCACCTTAAATACACACAAACTAGGTGGGAAATTCAATGGGAAAACAAGATTATTGAATAAAAATGTTCACAAGTTGCTTACCTGAAGAAATCCCTCGAAAATCCTTTCAAATATCGCCTTAGACCAAGTTTGCAAAGTCTAAAATGAGAGAAATCACGAAACCTTTTAGTTTTAAACACTGCACAGTTAAACCGCATATGCGGCAACTTAACCGCATCTGAGGAAATAAATACAGCTTCTGTGTCAGACCTCAAGGCCCCCCTTTCGCTTCTGCGATCCTTCATCCGCATATGCGCCCTCGCAGGTGCGGGAATCTCATCGCACCTCCGAAACTTCCCCACTAACCAAATTCTGCTTCTGCGCCCAGCTCGTCGCATTTGCGACCACGCATGTGTGGAAATTACCTCACAGCTGCATCCACTACACAACTCGTCCTAGGACGCTTCTGCGCTCCACCTCTCGCTTCTGCGGTCTCAACTGGGCAGTCCCAAATCCACTTCTGCAACTCGATGGCCGCTTCTACGGTGCCGCACCTGCAGCCCAAATTGCGCAGGTGCGATTGCACCAGACACAACAATGCTTCAACTATGCACCAAGTCCAATTTTGTTGCGGATTCAAGTACGAATCACACCCGGGGCCCCCGGGACCCCGTCCGAGTATACCAACAAGTCATAAAATATTATACGGGCTTAGAAGAGCATTTAAATTACATTAAACAATGCTAAAAATACGAATTGCACATCGATTCAAGCTTAATGAACTTTAAAACGTCAAACTTCTATATCCGACGCTGAAACCTATCAAATCAAGTCCGATTGACCTCAAATTTTGCACACTAGTCATAATTGACATTATGGACCTACTCTAACTTTCGGAATCGGAATCCAACCCCAATATCAAAAAGTCCACTCCCAGTCAAACTCTCCAAAAATCATCTAACTTTCCAACTTTCGCCAATTAACGCTGAAATGACCTACGTACCTCCAAATCAACATCCGGACACTCTCCTAAGACTAAAATCACCCTATGGAGCTACTGGAACCATCGAAACTCCATTCCGGAGTCGTCTTCACACAATTCAAACTATGTTAAATTCCTAGAACTTAAACTTCCAATTTAGGGACTATGGGTCCCATTCCACTCCGAAAACTCTGCTGAATCCGACTCCAAGTACCCGGGCAAGTCACAAAAAACCCAAAAATAAAATGGAGGGAGCAATAAATAGGGGTTCGGGGCTAATACTCTCAAAACGACTGGCCGGGTCATTACATCAAGATGTACATTTTTTCGTGAATATAATTAGTAACCATATATTTATAACTAATATTGTAAAAATAATTTACATATGTTTTCCAAATTAAATATTTAGTTTAGATACTTACAAATACTAAAAACATACGTTTTGTAAGAACATCATAGAATTTACGTTTGATAAAATAAATTAATATTTATAAATATAATGTCATAACATTATTCAAATGTTTGACAAAACTAATCTATCAAATCCAATTCATAGGTGGCTTTCCAAACAGGCTCTAAGAGTACTTTCTTTTCATGTTGTAAGTAAAATATTTTTTATTTCAATAAAATGAATATTTTTTTTTCATGATGTAGAAAAAGCATTTTCTTTCATTTCAACAAAACGCGTATTTTTTTTATGATGTAGAAAAAAAAATTCAACAAAATGAGTACTTTCTTTCCATGATGTAGAAAAAGTATTCTCTTTCATTTCAACAAAACGAGTACTTTTTTTATGATGTAAAAAAGTATTTTCTTTCATTTCAATAAAACTTGTATTTTCTTTTCATGATGTAGAAAGAGTATTTTCTTTCATTTCAACAACTTAAGTATTTTCTTTTCCTGAAATAGAAAAAGTTTTTTTTTTCCAGCAAAATAAGTACTTTCTTTTCATGATGTAGAAAAAGTATTTTCTTTCATTTCCACAAAACGAATACTTTCTTTTCATCATGTAGAAAATATTTTCTTTCATTTCAACAAAATGAATACTTTCTTCACGATGTAGAAAAATATTTTCTTTCATTTCAACAAACTGAGTATTTTTTTCATGATATAGAAAATATATTTTCTTTCATTCAACAAAATGAGTAATTTATTTCATGTTGTATAAAAGATATTGTCCTTTTCAATAAAAAAAAAATTATTTTTCTTTTTAGTTATCGAGCTCAAATTTCAATTTGTTCTTGTATGAAAAAATAAAGTAGCACATTAGTTTCTTTGAGTTTGTGTGAATTTTGAAAAAATAATTAAATTCTCGAAGAAAATAGAGTCACGGAGGGGGAGGGGAGGAGGAGGACAAGAAACATGAGGATTTTGGGGAAAGTGGGTTGAGGAGAATAACATAAAAAATATTTTATATTCTCTAACCAAACACTAAAAAATATTTTTTCGAAAGAAGTTTTTCTCTCACTAACCAAACAAGGAAAAATGAGTGATAAAATCACTTATTTTCCATGAAAGACATTTTCTTTCGTACCAAACACAACCTAAGTACTAATATTATTGACATGAAAAAAGAGAAATGTTTAACTACCTACTAACATCCTACTCTATATATTAGTTCCTGCGTTTTAATTTAAGTGAATCTATTTCTTAGTCCATGCTAGAAAAAAATGACCTTTTTTCTTATTTAATTTTATACCACAGGTTCAAAAGTGATTCACTCCCCTAAACTATGTCCTATATATATTGGTGCGTGAAACTTTTACAGCTAATTGGATAAACATCGTTAATCGGGGAAAGATATATTATTCATTCAATTATAGAGACAAACATCCATATCAGAATATATCAATTCAGAGATAACTCAAAGTTGACATCCCACCACCGTCGATGAATAAAATAATCAAAAAGAAAACGATATAATGCTGATACCATTAACTCCCTCCTCACAATTCACTCCATTTCGTCTCGGCTCTCAACTCTATCGATTCAAATTGAAGTAATTGATTCATTTTGCAATTGATTTTTTCATTTGGAATTTGAAGATTTTTGGCCACGTTTGGTACCGAGTTGCGGTTTAATTAATTTGAATTTGCAACGTATAAAGTCTATTCGAATTCGTACTCTTTACTAGAATTTTTTCTATTTTCAGACTCAAACCCGGGGAGGAACAATTGAAGGATGAGTGCTTCTATTTGGTGTGAGAAAGGGATAGTGAATGAGAGATTTTGCTTCGAAAATGAAACAAATCTCACAGTTCATAAGAGTTCATTGTTCTACCCTGGTGATGGCTTCATTGTTTACAATTCAAGTGGTGAAATCGTTTTTCGGGTCGAATCGTACTGCCCCGATTCACGACCCAAAGATGAACTCGTTCTCATGGATTCCGCCGGCATTTCTCTTGTCACCCTCCATCGCAAGGTCTCTTCTCTATTCTTCTATAATCACTCTCTTTTCTTTTTCCTTTTTTATTACTCTTCTGATTTTTATGAAAATTACAAGTAACTTTATTTTGGCCTCGTACAACTTATATAATTCGGAGTGACACAAAGTAAAATATTTCTCTCATCTCCAAATTCCAATCTTGTCCTGTTTGTTTTTTCTTTTTTAATTTTTTTTTTATCAAATTAATCAATTCATCGGAAATAATGAGATTTTTAAAAAGTTCTTTATTTGTTGTTTTAAATTGACTATTGGTTTTTATTTATTTTAGAAACTAACGGGAAAAAATGTTTTTATTAGTATTAGTTAGGAAACACGGTTTTGTTTTTGGTTAAATAGATGCATAATATTAATAATTAGGTAACATCATTAATTTATAGTTGCCCATTACTATGTGCTGAGTTTTTACTTTTTAAGAATAAAGTGGGATGAATAATAATATATGGTAAAAACTTTTAATACCCTACTAATGAATAAATGACATGTGTCATATTATTTAATTATAACTACTAGTAATTAATCATAGTAACTACC
Organism: Nicotiana obtusifolia; assembly: GCA_002018475.1. NCBI lineage: Eukaryota > Viridiplantae > Streptophyta > Magnoliopsida > Solanales > Solanaceae > Nicotiana > Nicotiana obtusifolia. Next base: position 24,389 of record MCJB01000622.1, on the reverse strand, counting down.
ATATCTTTTGCACAATCTTAAAAAATAATGTGTAGATAACTTAATAATCCAGCTATTCCATTATCTTTTTAACTTAAGTAGATAAACGTGGCAACATCGACAAGTTGCGGAACCAGAAACATGGGAAAACTCAAACTTTTTAGCTACCTATTGGCACTGCATTTATCTCAAAAATTATTCCACAGGTTATACACTAAAAAGAAGAAACAGTTTAATAGAAATTATTGATAAGGAAAAGAAAAAGAAAAAAGGCAGAGTATTTTTTTCGTGTTACTGTACTCAGTGAGAATATAAAGAAGAAAATGAAAAACTTGTCATTAATTTATATTTACATAAAACTGCATATTAATTTTCCAGATGCATCATTGCATAAGTAAACTCAGTTTCTTGTGAAATCAAGACAAAAAGAGAGCAAAAGAATTGTTAGATGCAGTCGCTGAAGGACGTTCATACGGCTTTGAATAAAATAAAGAGGAACAGGTGAAAGAGGATGGCAACCCTAGACTGTAACGTTAGTTTAATACCTTTTAAAATTTATTTATTAACAACAACTCCTAATAAACCTTAGTTTTCTTGTATGGTTAACTTAACTTAATTAGGTTAAACATCCGGTGCGAGTAAGTTTTTACCGTAATATAGTATAGAGAATCTGTTCAAATTTAGAAGGGTCGGGAGTTTGATTTTAAAGCTATGTTGAGGGATGTTTGATTTTTATTCTTTCCTTAAATAAGTAATTAATGATAAAATGTCTTCTTGGAGCAGTACGGGGTGCAATTGGAAAAAAGAATTAATGTATTCTTGAATTTTTTTAAAGTAACAAATATACATGGACAAAATTATTTGTCTAAATGACAGATAAAAAGGTCCGGAAAAAAATATAATCAAACAACCTTGGGAACTCAATTCAGTTTCTTTTTTTACACTACAACAATTTTGAGTTCTTCCGGGCAGGGGCGGCGGCAGAAGCCGACTTATGAATCTGGCCAACCCCAATAACTTTTGCTCAAATAATGTATTTTTATATTAAGGAATCCATTAAATACGTACAAAAATTAAACTTAGAACCCAAATATTAGAACTAAAAGTCGTTGTTTTAAAATCAAGAACCCTTAGAAATATTAGTTTCTCCTCTCTTTCTGGTAAGAGAAATATAGTTTAGTCCTCTTTCTAAAGCTGGATTCCTTTTCCTTTTTCCCCATTTTAATACTCTAGAAGCCAAGCCTTCATCAAAGGTGGGAAGGGTTTGTTGGAGAGAAGAAAGAAGGGCAAGAACCAATCTTCAGCATTCACAAGTCATCAATAATGGGACAATATGAGATAGTAGCACAAGTCTACAATAGTAGTGATCCAGTTCAAGAATTCAACATTCAAGGCTCATACTTGCAAAGGAACTGCGCCATCTTGTACAATCCTACTAAAACAGTGAGTGAAGAAGCTAAAGTGCTTGTAGCTGACATCAAAAGAAAAATGGACCCTGACACAAATGTTGTATTGGGCAAAGATGTTTTCTTGCTATGCCTTAAGGCTGGCATTGATGGGGCATTTATCATGGCTTTAGTACTTGTCCTTGATCAAGTGGAGGGACATGATTTTAAAAAGGGAAGCGACACGGTTAATTTCACGAACGTTATTTACTAAAAACAGTGAAATCACTAATATTTTCTTGCATTAGAATTATTAACTGAAATTTACTTGCGATAACAGTAAAGTCACAAATCTTGACCCACTCTTTAATATTAAAGTCATCTTGATCGGTATATTCTGTCGCTATATATTAGGTAAAGTTCGAGAAATAATTTTTAAAGTTAAGTTATTTTAATTTGATGGAAAATAATTTTATGACTTTTACTGTTATAGTAGTAGATAGCATTGTGTGACCATACGTGAAATTAATGTGATGGTGGTAGCTAGTGAGCTGCAACCGATGAAGAGGAAGGTTGATTTCTTGGTTTTCTCAATCTTGTGAAGTGTTATTCATTGCCATCTTTATGCAAGTTTAAATTGAAGTGTCTTCATTTTTTTGTCTATATATATGTTCAATTCTTACACCAATGAGTAATATATTGGTAGTTGAAGTAGATTATATAGATATAAATAAGGGTACTGATCATGAGCTGCTATATATACAAAGAAGGATGGGTAATCTTTCATGATTTAGTCAATCTTCTGCAGAATTACCGAGATTGCCTTTTTCATGCAAGTAAATTGAATAGTCTTCATTTTCTTGGATCTATACGTTAAATTCTTACACCAAGTAGTGATATTGATAGTACGTTCATGTAAAACTCTTTTGATTTTTAATCTTTAATATATAGTACTATTGTATATGACCAGAGGTGAATCCAAGATTTGAATTTTATGGGCTTAGATTCCTAGTTGTACCACTTTCGTCTAATTTACTGGGTTCAAATTCTATCACTTTTGCATATTTAATATTATTTTTAACATATATACAAGTTTTATGTAAAATTAAGGGTTCGAATGAACCCATTGGTTCTTCATTGATTATTCCCCTATAGACCACTACTTTTAGGAAGATCGACCATGAATGAAATATTTCCTTTGATAATCTTTTTAATGTTAATATCTTTTTGTTTACGAGTTGTTAATGTCAAATAACATTTTTTCGTCATGCCTCTTGACATTTCAAACATATACATGTTATTTTACATCAATATATGTTCATGTCTTCAAACTTTTAAGACGTGTTATCGAGTTTTCTAATGCATAGAGGTGCCTACTTTGTTGTGTATGAATGGTCAATAAAATTTGATGGGACACTTGAATTTTGTACAAGACGTAAGAGAAAAACGAGATAGGCAAAATGCAGGCCAACAAAAATATTTTACTGCTAACAACAACAATAACAATAATAATAAATTCAGTATAAGTTCACAAGTGGGTTCTTTAGAGGGTAATATGAACGTAACTTTTACCTCTACCTTGTGAAGATAGAAAAATTATTTCTAGTAAACCGCCGGCTCAAGGAACAATAAAATTTTATGGTGGACAAAATTACCGTGCAAAAGAAGTGTATGCTCCTAACAAATTAAGGTCCTACACATATCACTCACAGTTCGGCACTCAGACCCAACTCAGTCACCAACCTTTCCAGTCTCTCGGGCACTCAGAAATCATGAAAATCAGCCCAAACAGAAATGATGTAATATATCAACAAGGAACAAAAGAGACTAAGATATGATATGCAAGTAAAACGGAGACTGAGTATAACAACAATTTTGCAGACAATTAAACATGTAATACAGCCTCTAAGGGTCCCTTCAGTACTAACACATGGCCTAAGCATGATTTCTAACAGGACTTGCAGCTCAAAATCTATATCACGTGAAGAATTTATAGATATCAACAGATTAATCATCTATACGGTTCCATGGAATGGACCAAGTCTCAATTCATATGGTGCACGCTCATACGCCCCTCACCTAGCATGTGTGTCACCTCAAAACAGATCACATGACACAAAATTTCGGGTTTTATACCCTCAGATCCAAATTTAGAACCGTTACTTACCTCAGTCCAAGCAAATATCTACTCCAACACACCTTTGCCTCGTAAATCAGCCTCCAAAACAATCAACACGGGCTAAAGGAATCAATTTCACTAGAGAATACGAAGTTATTAATCAAAAATCGGAAATTGGCTCAAAGTCGACCCCTCGAGCCCACTTCTCGAAATCCGACAAATGTAACAAAATCCGAACACCCATTTGACCACGAGTTCACCCATACCACAATTACTCAAATCTGATACCGAAATCCCAATCAAAACCTCAAAAATCTAGCCTAAGGACTTTTCTCCATTTTTCCCCAAAGTTACCACCCTAAATCATTAATTTAATGAGGAAATCAAAGGCATAATCAAGGAAATTAATCATATCTAGGTAAGAACCACAAACCACAAACCCCAAGCACCCACATGAAAATCTCTCCAAAAATTTCCTTCCACCAAGCTCAAAATGTTAAAATGAAGCCAAAATCGCGAACCCTTGGTTTTTAAACATTCTGCCCAGGCTTTTCACACTTGCGGCCAAATATCCGCACCTGCGGAACCGCTTTTGCTGTAACTCCTCCGCTTCTGTGAAAACCACTTAAATACCCCTAGGCCCGCATCTGCACTCTAGGTTCTGCACCTAAGAAGGCGCTTCTGCGGCCTTCGATCCGCTTCTGCGGTATCAGGAATTTCACTCAACTTCACATCTGCGGAGCCTCGCTCGCACCTGCGTGCTCCAAGATGCGGTTAGCCCCTCACTCCTACACCCTGCCCAGGTCAGCCCAACTCCGCTTCTACGTAAATCTAGCCACATCTGTGGCATCACGCATGCGGCCAATCCCTCCTAGGTGCGATCACACCAGAAGAGTTGGTAGTTGCAGACTTGCACCAACAAAACGACCTTATTTTAACTAAAAATTATGTATGGCATTGAATGAAAAAAAATACTAGTACTCCAAATGAGAACGGACATAAAGGTAGTTAAATTCATTAATAAATCTACTGTTATAGTAATTAGACAAAGATAATTTTGTGACTTTCATATTAAGTAAAATTTAATTATTTTAATGTGACAAGCCCACCAACTTCCTGGCAAAATGCCTACGGTTAAAAATCACCGACATGTCAAGATTCAAATTCTAATTGGTTCCTGGTCCTGGTCAGAGACCACTGTGTTCGCGCCGGCGGTCCAACAAAGAGGCGAAGTAGTGGTATCTTTCTTTCCATTACGAACGACACGCTTCGCCTGCTCCCTCCCCGTGTCCACTAGCGCTCCTGTCCAGAGCGAAGAGAAGGCGAAAAAGCACCGCCGAAGCAGCATAAGCAGGCTTCTATTGCTACGTAACAATAAAGCAGGATAGCATTTTGTGCCCACATGTTTGAATTTGAGGGTAAAGAGCTCGCTTGTTATACGGGATCCGACGCATCCAACAGAGCGAAACAGTGTTCCATTCTTTTCGACGGCATCCTTCCGCATTGGCGGCGAGTGGAGTGCCACAATCCCATTCATCATTTTTGATCTACATAAGCCAAAGCCCATAGCACTGGCGACGTCTCCGGCATAAATGCAAAGAGGATGATTTTGATTTTACTTTTATAATGAATAAAGTTTATTGATCATATGTGAAATTTACCAATCAAAATTAACCTTGGTAAGTAGTTTACACTTGAGGTGAATTGCAAACTTGAGCTTCAATTTAGTTTCTAAAAACTCCGACTTGCCTCATTGCCTCCATAAGTCCATATCATCAGATTACCTTGTGAAAATATCAATAAATAAACATGAAGGACTGAAATGTATCTTTAGACATACACGAAGGACTAAAAATGCTAATTTGTTCCTTTATAATAATGTGTCCACATTTCAAGTGGATCCTATCCATGGTTCCACCATGTGATACATTTAACAAAAAATTTCTAAATTAGAACCCGTCAACTCATGAATTTCAGTGATTTTGTTATAAACAGAAAAAGATTTTCCAAATTTAGTGAATTTTCAGAAAATCAAACTTTATCCTTAAATGTGAATCATTCTGATCAAGATCAAAATGGAAAAAATTTGCATTGTCAGAAAATGCAAAAAAGGTGGACCAGAGTTCCAAAATCTTTATTTTTAAGGGTTAATACTGTGAAAGACTGAGAGATTCCCATACCCTAAAAACATACAATATGCCCTTTTTTCCTCTTTGAGACTTCGATTGCAACATAACAAGTGTCTATTTACTTTGTAATTTTTCCATGAAAATGACATGTATAAAGTAATTCTTTCCCCTCATTTTTTGGGTCCACTTAGGAGTAGTTCTTTTGAAAATTATCCTTTGTCCTTTTCATAGAAAAAAAAAAAATATAATAATAATAATAATAACCGTTGCCCTCTCTTTTCATGTTAATTTAATCTATGCCAATTCTAATTGGCGGAGGAATAAGAGCTCTTCTTCGAACTCAACGTGAACGCAGAATACAGTTACCTTTTTTTAATGACTATACTGGTCAGTATGTTCCAAGAGTATGTACCAATTCCTAATATGTATAATATATACATATAGGGCATATAATTTACATAGGTGACAAAAGTTTTCACATAATGACATAAATGAGTAATAACAAACAGAAAGTTAATTTTTATGTTTCAGTTAACACATTTCACTTATTGAACATGATTTTATGATCGGCTCGTGGTTCTAGTGCTAACTTCGAAATGCTAGAAAATGATAAGTACGTAAATTGTTGCCTCCTTCACCCTCCCCCTCCCTCNCAAATTTTTTTTTCTTGCCGGTTTTCTTGTATTGATTGTTATAATTTAAAACACCTATGTTTGTGAATTCTAATGTAAAAGTTTCACATATGCTTAATCGTATCGACATGTATTCATACTTTAAATATATTTTAAAATAAATTCTTATTGTCTGATTCACCTATGTAGTGAACGTACTATAGCTCAAGTTGCATACAATTGAAAGTTTTAACCAAAATATATACTTATACTAAATTCACACCTATTGTCACATAAGTATGGTAGTGTACTGTCACTCTACGTACCACTGATTTAAACTTCTAAATTCGTCTCCACTTATGTTTACACCAAATAACGTTTATATGGGGAATGGGGTTTACGTTGATATAAAGGACAATTCACTTGTTACATAAATTCGTGAAAATAAACAGCTAGGTCACTTTCCAAGAGGGGGATGGTCCTAATAGAAATGTTTAACAAAGAAAAAACAAAGATATTTGGCAAAACAAAGAAACCCCATCCTTGCAAAAGATAGAAGAACACGACAACGTAGTCCTTAAATAATTTGTCTTCCAATTTGAGTATGTTAAACTCTTTGATAGCTACTAACGTATTATTTTTAAAACCCTACAAAAAAGAGCAACAACATGAGTAGGAAAGTTGGGGAAAACCCCACCAAGCACCAACAAGAATTTATAGTGGAGTGATAAGTAGTTATTCATTCTTAACCGGAGGCTTCATGTTCGAGTCCTAGGTATGAAGTCGTGTTTTTTAAGAAGCACTATATTCACCGGTGGTGAAACCAAATTTTTTTTCAAGGGTGTTCAAACTTGAAAGAAATAAAAAAATCTCCGACAAAGAATGTTCAATATATATTATATATCTCTAAATCTGATGTCTTACCTATATACACAGTGTAGCAGATGAAGTATGGTCAATTGACCACCCTTATCAGAGTGTAGCTTCTCCCCTAATACCCACTAATATAAGACTCTTTGACGTGAATTGGAATATTTATCGGACTCCAATATAAGTACTATACACCAGATAAGAAAACCTAAAAAAAGAATTTGGCAAAATCCCATTAAGTTAGTTCTTCTTTCGTGGTCCCAAAATTGGGACCAAAGATGAGCCATTTTGTACAGACAGTTGTGAGGGTGGGGGTTTTTGCATTTTGGGAGAGCTTTGTGGGGGCTCCTTTGTGCAATTTCGAGGGGACACGTTATGACATATCATTCTCTATATGGGCTAATAAGCCATTTATATTACTATTCGTTAAGTAATAGTGACGTCTGACTCAACTTGCACGCATTTAAAATAAGTTCTTCAAATAATCTCAAATTATATCTTATAAATAAATATTAGGTAACCTAATTATCAAAGTTGAAAAAAATAAATTCAATCATAGTGAAAGTTTAAACATGAAATGTCCATGTTTTACTTGTATGACTCAGCTATTAAGCTCCCGTTTGACCATGAATTTTGTCAAATTTTTTTCAAATGTTTTTGGCAACACTTGTTTGTTTATAGATTTTATTTAAATTTTGGCAAAATTTGAAAACAAAGTTTTCAAATCCCAAAACTAGCCCTACACTTGTTTTTGGCTCAAAATATTACCTTTGAATTTTTTAACAATTTCAAAAATCACCCAAAGCTTTTATATTTAATAAATAAGCGCATCATCTATTATGATCCAACTAATCCACCAGTTAGTTACTATCATTTCTTTTTGGACTGATGGATCTTGTAATATTATTGTAATTTGACGAATTGTAGTAGCGAGTAATTGTGTTATTAGCAGTTGATACTAAAATATCAAGTTATTAGTTTAGGATAGTGTATTATGTAGTTCAGTATAAAAATGATGATGTTGTACCAAACTTATGTATGTTCAGGACTATGTTTTGTGATAATGATAATGAATGACATCGATGAAGTTCTGCATATACATGATTAGCAAGTTTATTTGCTTGGTATTATTGGATATTTTTGATAGTTTTTAGAACTTATGGGCATAAGTTACATTTCATATTTTTTCAAAAAATAAAAAAATAAATATATGTTTTGAAAAATTGTGACCAAACAGATATTCATCTTCAAATCAAACTTCACTCAAATAAAAAATTTTAAAATAAATTTGGGAATCTATAGCCAAATGCTAGTTAATTAAGAGACTTGAGAAACCCATTATATTGTTGCATCCAACCCCAACAAAAAAGAAAAATTTCAAAGATAAGCATTGTTTACGTTACATTACATTAAATAATAGTGGCGTTTGACTCAACTAGCATGCATCTAAATTAATTCTCCAAATAATATATTGTTATAACTTATAACGCGATTACAAATATAAGATAAATCTATTATCAAAATTTGAAATGGATAAATTAGGGGTTATAGTTAAAATTTAAACATGACATGTTCATGTTATTACTTGTATGCCTCAACTACTATGGTACTTAAGAAACCTACTTTATTATTGCCTCCAACCAGCCAAAAAAATAAATGAAAATACAAAGACAAGCACTATTTACATTACTTATTGTTAAGTTATTAAATGTAATGATTTCTGATTTAACTAGCACACATCCTAAATTGATTTTTCTAATAGTTATTGTTATAACTTACAATACGATTATAGATATCGAGTAAACGAATTTATCAAAGTTTGAAATGGATAAATTATGCATTGTAGTAAAAGCTTAAACATGAAAAATTTAAGCTATTACGGTCAAATATCTCTATAATATCGTTCTTATATAACAATAATTCTTTACAAAAGTTAAATTTTTTCCAAATCGATTTTTTATGTTATGTTATAATATATATTCTCTATAACAACTATTTAATAGCATCTAAAAAGTACTAAGAAACTTATATTATATTATGTTGCGGAGATGTTTGAACTACTAGGGACTTAGGGCTCGTTTGGTACGAACACAAGTAATGCAGGGATTAGTAATGCAGGGATTAGCAGGGATTAGTAATGCAGGGATTGTAGTGCTGAGATTATTTTTTATTAAGTGTTTGGTTCATTGTATTAAAAATTAATTATGCAATGTATAATCTAAATTTGTGTTTGGTTTAAAACTATATAAAATATTCTTTACAATTATACCCTTGATTTAGTAATTTTAAGTCTTATCCATGTATAGCTAATCCATGGATTAGTAATCCCTTACTTTCCTTGGTATTAGTTAATCCCTCATATGAGGTATAACTAATCCATGTATTAGGTAGGAGTAAATTGAATTGACCAACCAAACATGGTATTGGACGGATTAATTTTTATACGGGGATTATTTTACTTAATACGGCCTACCAAACGACCCTCATAGAACACCACTTTATTATTGCACTCAAACCCCCAACCAAAATAAAAAGTAAAATACAAGGACAGGCATCTCTCCCCCCTTTTCTCCCCCAAAAAAAGTAGAAATCTTGAAAGGGGGTGGGGGAGTTAGGGGAAGTTTGAGAGCCTAAAACAAATACCTAAAAGTTAAAGAACTTCTTGGGCCAAATACCCATGTAGAAAAATTACTTCTTTTTCCTGTGAAGTTATCATCTTTCTTGCATTTTGTTAGTTTCACAGTGTTGAAGTTGAAATCTTTTTTGTTGTTGGGTGTGAGGAAAAAAGATGCCCAGGCCAGGACCCAGACCTTATGAGTGTGTAAGGAGAGCTTGGCATAGTGATAGACACCAACCCATTAGAGGTTCTATTATACAACAAATTTTCAGGTACTTGAAAATTTTGGAGGTGTAATTCTTGAAATTTCATTTATCTTAAGTGTTGATGTTGCTCACCATCTGTTTGATCAGGGTTGTACAAGAAAGGCATAGTGTTGTTACTAAGAAAAACAGAGAATGGCAACAGAAGCTCCCTATTGTGGTTTTCAAAGCTGAGGAAATTATGTACTCCAAAGCTAATTCTGAGGTTTTTTCCTCTTCTTTTGGATTTCATTTTATTGTAAGGGTTTAACTTAGGTTTCTTGAATTTTGATTGTATGCTTTTTTGTCGTCTATATTAGGCTGAGTATATGGATCCTGAAACACTTTGGGATCGGTTAAATGATGCCATTGACACTATAATTAGAAGAGATGAGACTGCAGAGACCGGACAATTCTTGCCTCCTTGTGTTGAAGGTACCAAAAAGTTCACAACTTTATTGTGCCTTGCTGTTCATTTTTACTGCTCCATTTGTTTTTAGCTCAATTCCTCAACAAGAACCATGCCATTTTGCATATAGTTTTCAGACTGATTATGTATGCCTTGTTTAACATGAAACTTTGGTGCTCAGCTGCTCTTAATTTGGGGTGTACTGCGGAGAGAGCGTCTAGGAGCCAGCGGAACACTAATCCGAGGAGTTACCTCAGCCCAAGAAATCAAGAACCTCAATGTGTACCTCCTAAAGTTTTCAGTAGAAGTACCAATGAGCAAAAGTCTAAGTCATCGTTACCATTTCGCCCTGCAAACCAACCGACTCTCTTGAGACCTTCAAATGTCAATTCACCCGGATTAGCTTCAGATTTTGACAGGCCTGTAATGCCTAGCATCAACAATCTTGGTGCTTCCTCAAGTGCAAAAAACGTTATTATTCCGGAAAGTAACAATTCAGCTGATGTTGGTTCAGTATATCCGCTGTACTACGGTACTGATATTCAGCCTGAAGTTTCTCCTATGGTCTTCCAAAAACCTCAACGTAATGTAATTGTTGGCAAACCTATATACCAATCCATCGCGGAGCCTGCTGAAATCAGCGGCTTCCCGAGATTGTTCCCCTGTGGGAGAGATGATATTCAAGAAAAATTATGTCAAACAGATTATAGGGACAACACTAGGAGGGTGCCTGAATTGGATTGTGATTTGTCCTTAAGGTTGGGTCTCTCTGCAAACTCTCACTTGCAGTTGGAACAGGTTCAAACTGGTTGCTTTGGTGACATTAGGCCAAGCGACAATTCTCATGAAAGAGACTGGTTCAAGCTTATATCTACCAGTAAAGGGAAAGAGTTCACTTTCTTTCCCACAGAGTCTGCTAGTGGTCCATCAGGGTTGCACAGAGCTTGTGAAAATTTGGAGGTTTACGGTCACAATGCAGAAAAACTATTTAGGAAGCCTAAGATGCCTGTAAGGCTGAGTGACGGTTTTCAGCAAAGAGACGAGTTTGAGGTTGTTTCTACCAGTAAAGACAAAGAGTTTCCTTTCTTTCTTGCGGAGTCTGCCAATAGTCCGTCGGGGTTGCAAACAGGTCCGGCAAATATAGAGGGTGAAGGTCAGAATGCTGAAACACTACTTAGGAAACGTAAGATGCCCTTCCATAACAATATGGAACTCGGACAATTTATGTGGCAAGATGAGCGAACTTTGAACCGTTTTTCTGGTCAAATGAAAAGGCCAGGTTTGTAGTCTGTAGACAGGCTCCATTTTGTTGTATCATAAAATTTTGAGAAAAGAAAAGTTTTGGATCCCTCCTTTGCAATTTTATCTTCCATTTTTTGCTTGAATCTGATCTTTTGCATTGTTGAAATACCACATAAATATAATGTGTAAAAAAGGAATTTAGAACTGACAAAAAAAGCAGCAAGTGAACTTTGATAGCAAGACCTGGGATGAATGGCTCAAATACAATATTCTCAGATGTGGTATGTTTTAAAACTAACTGCCCCTATAAGCTTCAATCATTTGCTTGGTTTGTTGAGTATGTAAATGAAGTGCAAGATATCAGGTTTGGCGTAATACTTTGGTTTGTGTATCCACCATTATGTTGGCTTGGGCTATCATGCTTTGAACTAAATTGGCCACTTTTACTGTCATGTGAATTTTACTTATTTATTCTCTTTGCGTTGAAAACAAACTTTATATAAGCATCATTGTGAGTGGCGGGGAATATGACAGGATCCGAAAATGTCAGTACAGTAGGTTGGTGGGGTTACTAATGATATGTATGAGATCTATTCTTATGGGAGAAGAAAAAAATGATCCAAAGCCCCGTTATGTTATTTCCATAATCTAAATGCTCGTTGAAGTAGTTTGTGAATCTGCTGCCTTTTCATCAAGTCTTTTATCTTGCAGCTATCACTTTTCCTTGTTGAATAAGTAATATTGCTGCGGTATCTCTGTTCCCTGGAAATTGTAAAGGTTAACTATCATGGCCTGTTAATTTAGAGGAGTCACTAATTTATTTTAGAAAGTGTTCTTTTGTATTATCTCTATAGTAATTGTATGTATCCGTGAGCGTGCGCGCGCTTATTTTGGGCCTCACCATCTGTTGATCAATTTTATTTCCTAGTTTGGTGAATGATGATGTTAAAAGAGAACGAGATAGACCCTAAAATTACATGAAAGGAAGTTATCTCGAAAGATCTATAAATTCTGGGGATCCATGCAAACTTAGCAAAAGATAGGGTAACAAAATGGAAGAAAAAGATCTATATATATACATATATGTTGAGGATATTTTTAGACGTTAGTATTTTTACTGTAGGGTCTATGCTTTCTAGTAGTGGTTTAGCCGTTAAGAGATTTTTTATGTGTAGAAATAATACCTTTTTATTTGTATGTGTATAATATTGGCATGAGATGAGTTTAAATGAATTAATGTGGTTAGTGAGATACAATGTTTGGGATGCCAAACTCAAATTGTATCTTTTTGCACACCAGTGATCAATGGAAACTCCTTTTGAATTAAAAATGTGGTAAGTGAGAATTCATATAGCTGACCGTAATTTGTTTGGAACTGAGGCGTAATTGTTCTGATCTACGTACACAAGACTGAAAAAAATATCTGCAAAAAAGTTTATCATATCTTTCGGGTAGGTGGTGGCCATCTGTTCTAAGAATTGATCTTGTATTCTTCATTTTGCTTTGTATTTGCATTGCACATGTGGAAAGAGATCTGGACTGCATTGCCAAACCTTTGCCTGCACTTGGTGTATATCCGGGGCCGGGGAACTCTTGACACCAGGCAAGTTTTTTTATTTACTTAATAATCACTTCTAGTCATACAAAAATGGAATCATTTCCGTTTGGAGTTACATCGATTATTTCTGATTCCATTTACTTTCAAGTTATGTAGCCAGCAATATAATGTAGCAGTATGTGTTTTCTATTGACAAAATGGTAATGCAATTTCTGTTTTTAATGCTTACATTAAAATTTGCTGATCGCCACAGTTGACAGGTGGTATTAAAGTGAACTTTATATGATTTGTTCATGGGTTAGCTCAGGGGTTGCATCAGGGGTCGGCACTCAGCCCTTTTTTGTTTGCTCTGGGATGGATGTATTGGCACGCCACATCCAAGGTGCTGTGGTGTATGCTATTACAGATGATATTGTATTGATTGACGAGACGCAAAACGGTGTGAACGCGCAGTTAGAGGTATGGAGGCAAACCCTGGAATTTAAAGGTTTCAAGTTGAGCAGGACCAAAACAGAATACTTGGAGTGTAAGTTCAGTAGCGAGACTCAAGGAAGGGAAGGAAAGGTGAGGCTGGACTCGCAGGTCATCCCTAGGAGAGGAAGTTTTAAGTACCTTGGGTCTATTATTTAGGGGGATGGGGAGATTGATGAAGATATCACACATCGTATTGGGGCGGGATGGATGAAATGGAGACTTGCTTACGGTTTTTGTGTGACAAAAAGGTGCCACCGAAACTTGGGTAAGTTCTACAAAGTGATGGTCAGACCGACGATGTTGTATGGGACTTAGTGTTGGCCAGTTAAGATCGCTTATGTCTAGAAGATGAAGGTAGCAGAGATGAGGATGTTGAGATGGATGTACGGGCTCACCAGGTTAGATAGGATCAGAAATGAGGTTATTCGCGACAAGGTGGGTGTGGCCCCCTATTGAGGACAAGATGTGGGAAGCGCGGCTTAGGTGGTTTAGACATGTTAGGAGGAGGAGCACAAACGCCCCGGTGAGAAGGTGTGAGAGGTTGACATTGGAGGGCCTACAGAAAGGTAGAGGTAGGCCAAAGAAGAGGTGGAGAAAGGTGATTAGGCAAGACATGACGCGGTTTCAGCTGACTGAAGACATGACCCTTAATAGGAAGGTATAGAGATCGAGGATCAGGATAGTAGAGTAGGTAGTTTAGAGTGTTCATAACAGTAGTATTGACACCTAATTTCGCTTTATGTAGGTAGTAGGTTTTTATGACTAACCGTTGTTTTCTTTCATTGCTGATTACCTTACTGTCTTGTTTTTATTCTGATTTTATATGGCTTTTTGGTACTGTCCCTTGTCTATATTTTTATTAATGTGGTGCTTATACTTTTTTGAGTCGAGGGTCTATTGAAAACAACCTCTCTATCCTTGTAATCTGCGTACATATTACCCTCCTCAGATCTTATGTAGGATAATATTGGGTATGTCGTTGTTGTTCATGGGTTAGCTCGATTCAGATTGTTGTTAAGACTTTTTTGCACAAATTTGTGGTGATGCCTGATTGTATGATGTAAATAGCATACACATAGTGAAAGGTGACATCTCCACCATCGTAAAAACAGATTTTCATTCTTTTATTTTCCCCTGAAACGTTTTCACAGGCTCGGAGGAATATTGCTATGAAAAATATACAAAATTTGTATAAAAGCGTAAACTTGACTAGTCTAGATAGAAGAATAGAGTTGAGAAGGCATCTCTTTAAGTGGCTATTTTTGTTAAAGTAATAAAAAGAAATATATCCTGTAGTGTATAGCTTAAAATGTTCGCCGAGAACAGGGTGGAGGTTACAAACTGCTAACTACTTTTCGGAGATCCTGTTCCTCTTCAACATGTGAAATATGGATATTTATTATCGAAACTTTCTGACATTCAAAATCGCTTTGCAGTTTGAAGAATTTGGCTTGAATTATATGTTGATCATGATTAGATGCCTTATAAGAATGACTTCTTGGATGAAATAAATATATGATGATTTGTAAATCTTTATCTAAAAGCTGGATGAAAAGGGCAGCCCGGTGCACTAAGCTCCAGCTATGCGGGGGGAGGGGGGGGTCCGGGAAAGAATCGGAATACAAGGGCTTATTGTACGCAGTCTTACCCTATATTTTCTGCAAGAGGATATTTCTACGGTTCGAATCCGTGACCTCTTGGTCACATGACAACAACTTTATTAGTTACGCTCCCTTTCTATCTAAAAGCTAGATGAATGTCTTTTAGTATTTCAAGTCAAAAGGTCCTACAATCAGTGCATATCTTGTGAATTGTGATGTTTTGCTGCCTGTTTCTTAAAAGGCATTCTTGTTGAACAGGAAATTCAAGCTTCTGGCAGCTTTTCCTTGGATATGCATTGCTGAAAAAAAAGGCCTCTGCTGCTATACATGATAAAGGTGGAAACTTTTTTCCCATCAGAACTACCAAATAAATCCAAGAATGTTGGGCGTAGTTTTTCGTGAAGAGCCTTGGTACTGGTTAAATTTAGCCTCTTGAAGGTAAAATCTTTCCCTTATTGTGTTTTACTGATAAAGCAAAAGAAAGGAAAGGTAAAATGTTTCCCAAATTGCTGATATGGTTATTTGCCCTGCATTTGAGAAATTCCTGCTGGATTGTTCTATTGAAGTGGAAACGTAGGCCCCTGGGGCTTGAGTGTAGTGGTAAGAGCATAACATTTGATGTGTGGGTTAGACAAACGTCATGAGTTCGAACCCTACCTCAGACAAAAAGCGTGATGAAGGATAGAGGGGTAGACCTATATCTACCGAGTTTCAAACCGTATGCTACTTGTCCTCGTCTCGGTCATGAAAAATTTAAAAAGAAGCAAAAAAATTCTTAAGTAGTCTTTGATTATGTCTCGTTTAAGCGTGGATTACCTTTCTTTTACTCTATCTTTGAGTTATCAAGACAGATGTTGATCCATAACTTTGATGCTTTCACCCTAATCCTGTTATAGGCTTGGAAAAATATTACTGTGAAAGATACGAAACACTTTGTATGGAGTGTAAACTTGACTTGTCAAAATAGAAGAAAAGAGTGAGGAGATCATTTCTTTTGCGTTAAGTGGCTCCTTTTGGTAAGTAATTTGTAATATCAATCCTGTAATATATTGTTTAAACGTGAATATTGAATACAATGAAGGTTACGACTCCTACAAAAATCCTGTACCTAAGGGTGTGGCCTAGCGGTTGATGAAGTGTGTGATTTTTGCCCATCTACCTAACAACTTGTTTGGATGGTTGTTATTCGATCGTATTGTATTGTTATCCCAAAACAATGCTTGTTTTAATTGTTTCATTAAAATTAGTTGTATTGTATTGTTAAATCTATTGTTCCGAAACAACGAAAAGTCTCATTTTTTGAAACAACCGATTTGGTATGGTGCTTGTTTCCTATTTTTCTTTTCACCCTAACTTATTACTCCATAATTTTATTTTACCCTTTACTTTTTTTTTTTTTTTTTTTTTAAATTTTAACTCCAAATGTCTAACCTAGAACCTACTTTGTCCTAGTCCCTTTTTTCCATAACTTCTATCGCTTCCAACTCTAATGTAAAAAGTATAGGTTTTGGCTTATTTTTGTTTCGTTTTTTCTCCTTATGTAATTTTAACTCTAATTCTTTGTTCCTTTGTTTGCCAATTCTCGTTCCTTTCTTTATCATAGTTTTTTTTTTCTAATGATAGTTAAAGATATATTTGGTGATAAATTAAAGACATATTTGGTGATAATTTAGTAGAAAAAGATTTTCTTAAATTATTTTTATGCGTAATTCTTGCTATTTAATATTTAAATGATTGAGGGTATTTTTGTAGACTTATTAGTTACAGTACCGTACGATACAGTCAAACCAAACAGCAAAATGTTATTTAACAACAACAAACAATACAATCTATCCAAACGTTGTATTCATAAAACGATACAATACAATACAATACATTATAAAACGACGGATAACTAGCATCCAGACAACCTGTAAGTTTTGTTAGCAAAGTTACTGAATACCTTTGCTTGTGGGAGGTCGTAGGTACTCACTGAAATAATTGAGGTATGTACAAACTGTCCAAACACCACCTTTAGGCGTAAAAAAAACTTCTCGGAGTTCCTGTTCCTGTTCACTTTTCCATTAAAGTTTTGGAGATTTGTTGACATTTGAAGCTTCCAAACAAATCAAAATTGCTATGCACTTTTGGAAGATTTTGGCATCTTGAGGTAATCACTTTCTAACCATATTTTTTTTGTGTGGATAAATTATAGTGTCGGGGTCAGTTTGTATGTACCTCGATTAATTTCACGGACTTGTCACTTCAGCAACAGAATATCAGGTAACTCTATATGCCAAGGTTCAGATAGAGAAAAGAAATCTAGTGTTAACCTGAAACAGTATGAGCCTTACCCGCTTCATTGACCACTAAGCTTGTGCCACTTGCTAGCCATAAGTAGATGCCTTTAACATGGCTTATTGGATCATATGCAACTCATAATGATTTACAAGTCTACATAAATGTCCTGTCTTTTTCAAGTCAAGAGGTCAACTAGATTTAGTACAAAAACTTGTGAATTGTGATGATTGCCAAAGATTTATTGCTGTCTATATTTCCTAAAATGTCTTTTCAGTTTGAACAGAAAAATTGAAGCTCTTGGTAGCTATTCTTTGGACATGGTTTGCTGAGAGAAAAGGCCTCTGCTGCTGTATATGAAAAAGAAAAAGTGGTAAGTTTGTACAATCAGAACTGAGGAAAAAATCCAAGAATCTTTGCCTTTTTGGTGCTAAAGATCTAATGATGTATAGCAAATACCAGCAACCGTATGCTCCTTTTTATGGATTTTTTTTTTCACGTTGCAATTAATGTGCCTTAATTTCACCACTGAATAAATGATTACCTTTAAATGAATGTACTGGAGCTTTCTGTGGAAAAAGAAGACATAATTTTTTTCTCTTATTGTAGAAATTTGCCCTGCAATTCAGAAGTACTGCTGGATTGTACCTATTTTTTTTGGACTAGACATGTTGGATTGCGTTCTTGAAGTGGAGACTTATAGGAAATTTTTAGGTAAGCTTAGTGGGCGTTTGGACATAAGATTGTGAAATTTCGGAAAAATAGTGAAATGATATTTGAAAATTAGAGTTGTGTTTGAATATGAATGCACTTTTGGAGTTGTTTTTTGAATTTTTGTGAGTGATATGAAATAAAAATTTTGAAAAATAGTTTTTTGAAGGTTTTTCAAATTTTCGAAAAATTTTAAAATTCAACTTCAAGTGAAATATGATGGCAAACACTGATTCCGAAATTCCCGAAAGAAGTAGTTTCCGGTTCAAAGCTCGATGGATAATGAATCCATCCCTCTGCCATTTTTTACTTAAATTCCAGGCTTCTTAGGTGAGCTTAGATTATGTCAGTGTTTATTTTCTTTGATAAAATACTTTTCGTCCTGTTTGTTTTAGTGTTTATAAATATGATTACTAAAGAATTTTAGGAGGCTTAAGAACCAAATATTGACGTACAATCTTGTGAGATAGATATGGATCTAGCTAATACCAGAACACGTTGGAAGCAAAGTATTTACATTTGGACTAGTTTGGATTTTTGAAAGAAGAATTAATGTTGTTCGGTTGTTCCACTTACATAAGCTTCTATATTTGTTAGTAAGGTTTTTAGTTTGATTAGAAATTTGGGGAACTCTTAGTTTTATTTTGAATATCCCTTTTGTAACTTTAAAGACGAATTATTTAACGTTGGAAATATCAATTATGACTTCTACAGAACCTTTATTTACCTAAAATATAGTGTTGGAAAGAAACAAGTTTGAATAAAATGGATGTAAACTTATAGACGTTACGCGTTTGATTAATAAGAACCAAAATTGATTTTGATAGGTTTTGGAATCATAAATTGAAAACCTAAGCTAGTGCAGCCGGTATTTTATTTATTTACATTATAATGTTTTTAATCTTATTTGATAGAATATGCAATAAACTATGACCTTCATACTTTTTTAAAATAATAAAAAGTGGAAGAACATACCTTGACATGAAAAAGGGGGTGAAATTAAAAAATAATTAGATTTACAAGTGGTAATTAAAAAATAGCTACAGTTTTAAAAGTAATCGAAATTTAGCCACTTCTCGTGTAAAGATAAATCTGAACGAAAACACTGTTCAAAATCTGGAAAATATTCCAGCATAGTATACTGGAGTTCAAATTTTTTACACGTGAATTTCTAACATAATATACCGGTCCAGCATAATATGCTGGAAGTTCATACACAGGTGATCTAATCTCCAGTATATTATACCAGAACTTTTCATATGCTGGAGTTCCAGCATAATATGCTGGAAGTTCATACACATGTGCATCAATCTCCAGTATATTATGTTGGAATTTTCCATGATGCAGTAAAATAGTGATTATTTTTTAATGATTTTAAAAATACAGACTATTTTTTAATTATCAGTCTAAAAACTGGCTAACCGATGCTATTTTACATGAAAAAGACGTCAGGCTTACAACTTCAGCTTAAATGCAACCCCTCGGATATTTGCGAGTCATTTCTCGTATTATATCGACTTTAGTCAGTTCATTTCCATCACTCAAGTGTTTGGAAAAAACAAAGAGTTTGTTTGTGGGTGGCCTAATTTACTTAGGGCATCTACAACTCTTGCACATTTTTTTACACTAAAATGGTGTAAATATTAAAATAGTGCAAATTAATTTTAACTCATTATACTAGTTTTTACACCAAAAAAAAAAATATTCCTTTTATATTCTTCACTCTTCTATATTATATTATTTTTTTATAAAAAAATCCTTTCTTTTTTATTTTTTACATATCCCATCTAATTTATATTTCTTTCTTATAAAATTAATTAATATAAAATTATTTTATACCTTTAATTTTTAAATAATAAAATTATAAGCAAATATTATACATTATACATATTAATGTATAATTAAAAAAAAGAATTATTGATAAAATATAATTAAATAAATATTACATTATGGTTAATTTTAGTTTAATTTTTACATATATATATTTAACTTACAAGATTAGTATGTTGCTCCCATAAATGCTCTATTAATGGATTACGAAGTGCAAAATGAGCATCTTTGTCCTTAGTTTTCTTTGTGCCGAGCTAAAAATTATTCAAATCGGTAATTTTCATCTACTACCATTTCTACTGTTGGAGTTGGACCTTCCCAAGCATCTTGAATTGGTGCATTAAGATCACGTTCATCCTCGATTATCATATTGTGCAGTATAATACATGTAGTTAATATATCATGGAGCACTTCTTTTCTCAAAAACGTGACGGCCCTGCAATAATTGCAAAACAAGATTGCAAAACTCCGAATGCACGTTCAACATCTTTCGATATGATTCTTGTTTTATCGCGAAATATTTCTTCTTTTGAGAACGTAGCTCACGAATAGTTTGCACAATAGTAGACCATTTTGGATATATACCATCGGCTAAATAATAACCCACATAATATTCTTTTCCTTGAATAACATAATGGGCGGGAGGAGCAATTTAGCAAGATTAGAAAACAAATGTGAGGATATGCTATTATGCAGAGTTTATTAAGATGTTTCTCAAGATCCAATAACGGGTGTATATCAATCTAGAGATTATTTTTGGGAGCGAGTGGAAGAAGCATACAATAATGCAAAAGATGCGTGTTGGGAGTATCACTCCAAAAGATCAGTGCAATCTCGAACTCAACTTATTGAGAAGGATATAAGAAAATTAAATGGATGTATACATCAACTTGAAAATTTGCATCCTAGTGGTGCTTCGGATAAAGATATTGTAAGTATTTATTTTGTAATTTGCATTCCAAAGTACTAGATTATTATTGTAATTTTCTCATCCCACTATGTTATTTAATGTCTTTCAATTTTAATCTATGTCAGTCGCTATTGTATTAAATATTTTTTTTATGATAATCAATAAACATTGTGTTATTTATTAACAATATATTATATTTCAGTTTTGCACTTTTTGTTTTTTTGATATATATTTTTATACAATTATAACTTATAATAAAATTAACTTATAATTTTATATAAAAATATACGAAAATTAATTTATAAAAATTATACACTAAAATTAAAATATAAATTAATATTATATGTATATTACATAAAAATTATAATTAATTACAAAATTATAATATGTTAAATTAATAGTATTATATAATAAAAGATAGTAATAAAATAATAATGAATAGTAATGGTGTTGATGAATAGTGTTGCATCAAATTTGGTGTAACACTATTCACACACCAAAATAAATTTAAGAAATGATGTTGGGTTGAAGCACCAAAACATTAAATTTTATACTAATATGACGTTTGGTGTCAAAATGGGTATTGGGTTGGAGATGGTCTTAACATCTGGAAATGAGGAAATATAGGTCATAAGCTGATTGATTTGGAAAGAAAAAGGTGTGATTGGAATAGGACTCACCAACGTGTATTTGTCACATTTTACAGCCTTTCTATTGGGGAACCAGTAATTTATATAAAGGGATTAAGGATGTTATCTCTAGAATTTGAACCTATGATTTTATGCAGTTTTTGGACGGAAAGAAAAGATTAAAAGCAACTTCTGAACGTCTTTTTTTTTTTTTTTTTTTTTTTTTTTTGCTACTTTGCTAATATTTGTGGAGATATGTTATTTCATTTCATCAGCAAGTGTTCGAACAAAAAGGGTTGTTTGTGGCCTATATAGTCACTTAACATTTAGAAATGAGGAAATATATGTCGAAAAGTGAAAGTGATAGGAATGATCACCCAGGATTGTAATGAGATAAATAAAACCCTTTCATTCTTAACTAGAGTCTCGAATTTGAGTTCTGAAAAAGGAAAAAAATCTTACAGGGAACACTTTTGCTTTTAATGGGATTTGCTCGATGCGCAATTTAATCGGGACTATAATACAAATTTCGGACATGAAAGAAAAACATCAAACATGAATGAGAAATATAAAAAGGGGAAAAGGGCCTGATATACCCCTCTACTTTCATATATTGTCTACATTTGACCTCCGTTATACAATCAGGCAAAATTTACCGCTACATTATACTATCCAGCCAAATTTACCCCTACAATCATAAAACTTTTAAAAATACCCCTTAATCTGTTGGTAATCCAAAATCTCCCAAATTCTTTTTATTTAAATCACTTGTTATTCGTCTTGCTCCATATTTTCAAAAATTACTATTGATGTGAATGCTAAAGTTACTACACTATACAAATTATTCATAATTTTTTTAATTACCAATTCACCCATTTCTCTCTTGTAATCAATAAAATTGGTTTAGAATTTTATTTATTTTTCAATCATATACACACCGTAGAATTTAGTTGGGTCTATTTATTGTGTATTACATGCAGCTGATCGTCATGTATGTACATGTATATTCAATATATTTTGTTATTGCCTGGTTAGTATAGAGTTCGATCAACTAACTTAAGAGTGCACAATGAGTAGGCATTTGATTAAAGAAAAGTTGAATTAGACAATGTAAAGTCTCACCAATACTTGCAAAGTCTCCATACATTTGGTGCAACAAATTCATTAAAATTGGGATGTTGTAAATACTTTTAAAATTTAGAAAAACTACTTAATTTAGATTTTTCAATTTACTATACTTTGTTTATTTGGTTGTATTATTTAATATTTTTTTCTCTTATTTTTTTCTCTAATTCAGAAAGCAGGTAAATGCCAATTATTTTAAAAATAGTGGACCAAGAAGAATAACAAATAATTTAAATAAAAGGAATTTAGGAAATTTTGGAGTACTTAATAGATCAAGGGGTATTTTTAAAAGTTTGTTGATCGTAGCGTAAATTTGGCCTGATAGTAAAACGATAGGATAAATTTGACCCAATAATATAAGAGAAGTTAAATATAAATAATATATAAAAGTAAATGAATATTTGGCCTTTTTTCCATAAAAAAGTGACAGTAATAGGACTCACGAAGGTGAATTTGAGATTATTACATAGAATTAAGATTTCGTTTCATATGAAAGTGATGGCAATAGGCAAGATCAACAACAATGTAGACAAGGCAGTGGTGGCTAAAGCCGAGGCGGCGGCCGACGATCCATCGGCAGTGATATTCATTTTCTGGCCGAGGCTACAGTGTTTGCCGATGGAGCAGATGAAATAGTGAGGGCCAGTACCACTGATACTGATGGTTACTGGGCTTGTGCTTGAGTATGATTTGTAGTTGAACATTTTTCATAATCTTCCTTGCTCACATAAGCCACTGTATGCATTCCAGTCCATGTGAATACTGTAGAAATTGTCGTCAAAATAGAACAGAAAAGGTAAATCAGTTCAATTTACATAATGTTGGACCAAAACGGTTCAAGATACTCTTAACATGGTGTAATATTGTCCACTTTGGGTTGTTTGACGACCATAGTTAGTAGTAGGGGTGGCTAGTGGTCCGGTCCGGTCACGGACCGGATTTTTTTCCCGGTCCGGTCCGGTCCAGTCCGGTACAATTACTGCGCTTAAAACCGGACCTAACCGGTCCCAACCGGTCCGGCCTTACCGGTCCCAACCGGTCCGGCCTTACCGGCTAAAGTCCACTCGACCGGCTCGTGACCGGTACCGGTGGCCGGTCTACCGGTCCGATTCGGCCGGTCACCGGTTAATTCTATTTTTTTTTTTTTGATTTTTTTTAATAATTAGTTAATTACCATTTGACTCATTTATTTAACTTTATAAATAATTGAAAAATATGTTTCAAAGTTGAATTTTAGAATTAAAGAAGTTACTATATAATATTCTTACAAAATTTTAATTAGTTTCAAAATTTATAATTAGATTCAAATTTCAAACCTTGAAATATATTCAAACTTCAAAGTTAGTAAAATTATAAATTTTGTAGTAGTGTAGTAGAAGGAAATTATAAGTTTTTGAAAATATAACTTATAATTATTACTAACTTTGAATATATATTTGAAATGAAAAGTATGTTTCAAAGTTAAAATTTAGAATTAAAGAAGTTACAATAATATTCTTACAAAGTTTCAATTAGTTTCATAATTTATAATTTGATTCAAATGTCAAAGTTAAATTTTAAAAGTTAAAACTTAGAATTAAAGAAGTTACAATAATATTCTTACAAAGTTTCAATTAGTTTCATAATTTATAATTTGATTCAAATGTCAAAGTTAAATTTTAAAAGTTAAAA
>MCJB01000621.1:16562-35413 GCA_002018475.1 Nicotiana obtusifolia | reverse complement strand
GGGGGGAGGGGGGAGGGGGGTTTACATTATACAACTTGCACTTCATAGTTCAAAAGACCTATGATAAAGAGAAGTTTAGTTCAGGCTCATCTAGTTCTCACACTCTTCTTTCTTTTTTTTTTTAGGATACCGGTGGTCTCAGAGCTAGCTTGCGTGCTTCTAGACTATTCTACCAAGTACATGTATCCTCTAACCAACACAAGTACGGTAACACTTATTTCCTCTATCTCTTTGCTTTCCAAATGTGGAAGTGCGCAGTAGGTACCGGCACAGCAACAAAGGTCTTAATTATGTGAATCTAACATCGATTCTGATTATTGAAGATATCATTATAATGTAGTGTATTTCTTCGAGAACAATAATGTGAAGGACGCACCTTTACGAGTACATTAAGTGTTAATTTACACAAACTTGTCTACATAAGTCATGCAAGCAACATGAATAACAAGCTAAAATAAAATATCCGACAAACTTTGCAAGTATAAAACTTTCAGGGTTTTTTCATCAAATATTAAAAGATAGAAGGACTCACATTCAAAAATCACTTGGCAACCATCCTAGCAATGAAATCCTCATACCGGATCTTTCCATCGGATCCAACATCAACTTCTCGGATCCACTCATCAAACTCCCCAGGCTCAAGCTTCTCCCCAATACTAGTTAAAATATGCTTTAGATCCGAAACGACGACGAAACCAGTGCCGTCTTTATCAAGGACCTTGAACGCGTCGCGCAATTGGCGATCAAATGGCTCCGGTTTTAGGTGTTTCGACATGAGGTCTAAAAATCGGTTGAAATCGAACGGCGCGGTGAGTTTTTCCTCGGCGATTATTGATTTGAGTTGGGCTTGGGTCGGGTTGCCACCGAGTGATCGCATTAGGATTCCTAGCTCCGATGGAGCAATTTTGCCGTCGCCGTCAGTGTCGAAGAGGGTGAATGCCTCCTTCATGGAGGATATTTGATCGTTGCTCAGATCTTTCACCATTGCTTTTTGCCTTCTCTGACTCTCTTTGCTTTTCTCCTATGTATAAAACTTGAGGGGCGTTTCACTTATTTTTGAAAGTTCATATCCATGTTGCTAGTAATAATGCCCATGGAAGTTAAAATGGGCCCCATTCGAACTTAGGCTCGGATCTCACTGAGAGATAAAGCACAAAACATGAATAATAAACCACTGTCTATTTATAAGTAGCTTATTACAAAAATTAATCAATTCATAAAATATTATTAATATTAATCAATTAACTATTTGTAGCAAAAAATATTAAATTTTTGCCTTCTTTTAAGTGAGTGTTATTAAAATAGATTGGGTACATCTTGAGGAGATTGAATCTCAATTTTGGAATGATTTGGTGGAGTTTTGAGGTGGTTTGAATTGAAAATTCGAAGTAGAAGATGAAACATGAAAAAAATGATGTGTATCATTTGTGTGTGTGTATATATATATATATATATATATATGTCATATTTGTATTAAACGTGTATCACATGTATATCCATATATACATGTGTGTGTGATACATGCGTGGTACATGTTTGATACATATGTCGTGGAAGAATATTTTGAACTCGATTTTAACTACAAATTTTGATATCAAATCAGTCCTAATCACCTCCAATCTCCCTCAAAATTTGTATATTGACTCATCTATATGTTTTCCATGAATTTCAACCATACCCATTGAAAAAAGTACCATTTTACTTAGATTATATATATATATATATATATATATATATATATATATATTATATTTCATCACTTTGTTTGCTACCACATCCATGAAATTTTCTTTCAATCATGCATCTAATGTTGCTGATCACACTTAAAAATATGGAAGGAGATTTTTTCGTGTGATTCTTGGAGAGAAAGAACCTTATTTATTTGGGTTTTCAATGTTTATATGTGTTTGGCTAGTTTTGATAAGTATATGATTAATGGCTAGAGGTTGGTAAGTTGGAATTTATTTGGGACATTTTGTAAGATTCCCATACATAATTACCACCTGTTGTCTCAGTTATAATCCCATACATAATTACCACCTGTTGTCTCAGTTATAAACACTTCGGGGTCGTTTCAGAGGATATATTAAGGAAAATAATATATGTATTACCTTTGGTAAATTTCTTGTTTAATATATCCATATTAGTCATACATCATATTTAGTACTATTCTTATACATAGTAAACCATGATATTAGCAATACTATGATTTTTAATACATGAATAAGCATGTATAAATATAGAACTGCCCTTTCAAAACTTTTTCCAAATCATTTTCAACGTTTTTGGAGTGTATTTTTGTAAGCAAATAGTTATTATAAAAAATTATGCAATGCATGTTATTTTTAATACACCAAATCAAATAGTCGATAAGAATCTCACATTAATTTCAGTATAACTAATCTCAATATTACAACTTCTAATATTAATACTACAATATTCAGTACTATTCTTATACGCCTTACCAAACGACCCCTTTAGTTGTTTAATTGAAAATTTCGGACAAGTTTAAATTATGAAAATGTTATTTCGTGCTTCACACTGTATAGGTCAAAATCTGCATCAATGGGGTTTAGTATGGAGTGGTATTATGAAAAGTGATGTGGCCGAGGTCAAGTAGTAGACAGTGGGGCTCGTAGTCGGGCGGTCAATAACGGCCAAGGTCAAATATCAAGGACGATACTGACGGCTAGTTTTTGTAATAGGATATTTAAGGGAAAATTCCATTAAATATTCTCTGTACTGGTACTTTTAGGGTTGACTGGAGATATGTCCCATATAAATAGAAAAAGAGATAAGGGGAAAGGGGCATGTAATATTTTCAGATAAGAGCACTTTTTGAGAAGAAGACTCTCTCTAGAAAAGATACAAGCACTACCTTTCTAATAAGATTCTACCATCCATTATTCCATACTTTTCCATCAAATCCGAGAATAGTTCCGATATTCTAGGATCTGTCTATCACTCATCACTGTCAGAAAGGAGAATCATCCACCTTATTTAATATTGGGTGAATCATTCTCCTTATTTATGTTAATGCCATTTATTGTTATTTATTGCTTGATATTCTTCCATCATTACTCCTCTTGAAATATTAAATGCACACTGCATTAATCCCTCACCAACAATATCCTGCGTTATTTGTATTAGCTAGTTATAAATCCAGGGATATTATTATCAACTAGGCTTAATCCTTCATTACATAAAATTAATTAGTTTAACTGAAGATTTATACTTTTTGGTCAAACAATTTGGCGCCGTCTGTGGGAATTTTCTAGTTAAATTTTTAATTTCTTCTAGATCTATAACTACCATAGTTTACAAAAAGAAGAAGAGCAAAACTCTTTTTTCCTTGTACACACGGATCTGACATGGCAAGTAATGGAGAAGAAAGAATGAAGGCAGTGGCCTCTCACCACTAACCTCTTGAACACCATCAATGAGGTTTCCGAAACAGAAGGCAAGGATATAATGCCTAGCGCCTCCCCTAGGCAAGGTGGGTCGCCCCTCCCTCATGGAAGTATCACAACATCTCCCTCCAGTAACAGCTTTCACTCACAATGTTAATAATACAGGTGACGACACCCTCATAGCCATTCTGAGGAAGATGGAAGAAATGGAATATGAAAACAAAATGCTTCGGGACCAAATGAGAGATCACCAAGAAAGAGTCGACAAAATACCGGGTGCCCCAAAACTCTTGCCAAAAAGAGATGCTGGTCGATTCGTTGAGCAACCCTACAGTGATGAAAATATATGATGGTACGACCGACCCCGAAGATCATGTGACTCACTATGTAACTACGGTAAAAGGCAATGATCTCACCAGAGAACAAGTATCCTCCATCTTGTTGAAAATGTTCGGTGAGACCCTCACCGGAGGAGCATTAACTTGGTATTCACAACTACCTGCGCGTTCCATTGAAACGTTCGAAGAGATGGCCGACAGGCTCGTAATGGCCCATGCTGGGGCCAAAAAGGCGGAGGCAAGACTGAACGATATATTTGCCATCAAACAATCGCTCAGAGAGGTATTGAGGGACTTCCTCGCTGGATACAACCGAGTAAGGATGACCATACTAAATGTATCGGAAGGAATGGCTGTAGCAGCTTTCTAAGACGGGCTGAACAGGATTGGCTCAAGGGCAACCAGAAAATTATTAAGTCGGCTTATGAAATATCCTCCAACAACTTGGGTTGAAATACACAATGCCTACTATGCCGAGGTCCGCGCAGACGAAGATGAACTAAATGGGCCGATTCATCAGTTGACCTCGGTACAGGTCGAATCTAGGAAGGATCGAAGAAATGATGCCATAAGGGATCTTGCTACTCCACCACCCAACTGAGAAAGGCATAAGCCATATATCAGAAGCGCCATCATGCCCCCCTCTCTCCATGAAGAGGCCCATCTAGACTAGGACAGGGACTCACCGGAACAAGAGAGGTATGCCCCCTTTATTATCCGCTCACAATTTTTGTGTGTCACCCTCAGAAATAGTCTACGCATTGGAGAAGCTCGGACCAAAAGTAAAGTGGCCACAAAAGATGAGGTCAGACCCAAGCACCAAAAAGTCAAACGCCCTCTACGAGTTCCTCCAAGAGCGAGATCACAAAACTGAGGATTGCATCACCCTAAGGCAGGAGGTCGTAAACATGCTTCACCAGGGACACCTCAAAGAATTGCTGAGCGACCGAGAAAGGACCAACTTTGCCCGAGGACATGAACAACACCAGGGACCGCCAAAACCACCCTCACCGACTCGCACCATTCAAATGATCATCGGGGGCGGTAATGACGCTTCAATCAATAGCATAACCACAACCCACAAGCTCAAACGGTTGATCACTCACGAACGGCATGACGAACTCGAAGAAAGTATCATCTTCGATAAGTCGTATACCCACGGTTTGGTTTTCCCTCACTATGATGCCCTTGTTATCACTTATGAATATTAGATACAGATGTAAGACGCATTATGGTAGATGGGAGCGGCACGTGCATTATCCACTCTCGAGTACTTGCACAAATGAAACTCGAGGATAAGATAGTGTCGCTGTGCATCACGCTAACAGGTTTTAACAATGCAGTTAAACGAACGTTTAGAGAAATCACACTCCCCGTCCTGGTCGGCGGCGTCACTCTTGAAACCACATTCCACATCATGGACCAGGATACAAAGTACAACGCCATAATAGGCTGACCCTGGATATACGCCATGAGGGCTCCTCCAACTTGTATCAAGTTATCAAATTTCCAACCCCAATGGGAATATTTAGCATCGAGGAGAACAACACACATCTAGAGAATGATATCGCATCGCCCTAGATTGTACGACCACCTAACAAATGAAGGGAAAAGCAAAAGAGGCATAGCAATTAACAGGGTCGAGGTCGAGCTATGACGAAATAAAGGACGTCATCAGAGATCCCGAAATAGTAGAGGCCGCAGGATCAACCATAGAAGACCTCGACCCGTTCAACTTGATGATAATGACCACAACAAGAAAGCCTACATCGGTTGCAAGCTTCAAGAATTGGGTAAATTTCGTCAATTCTTAACTGCTGACACAGACTTGTTTGCTTTTTCCCATGCAGATATGCCAGGTATATTGAAGGAGATCGCCACACACAAGTTGAACGTCGACCCATTCCACCCCCCGTGAGGTAGGTTAGGTGGAAGTTCAACTCCACAATAAATGATGCAGTCTGCAAAGAGGTCAAAAAATTACTAGAAAATGGCTCCATCGGAGAACCAAAATACCCCCAATGGGTCGCCAATGTGGTCATGGTGAAAAAACAAAAACGGGAAGTGGCGAATATGCTTAGACTTTACAGATTTAAATAAAGCACGCCCCAAAAATTCATTCCCGTTAAATCATATCGACTAGCTCATTGACGCAACGGCCAGGCATGAATTGCTAAGCTTCTTAGATGCCTACTCCGTCTACGATCAGATCCTCATGGAAGAGGAGGATTAGGAGAAGACCACCTTCATCACCCATCAAGGGACGTACTGCTACAGAGTTATGCCTTTCAGACTGAAAAACGCAGGGGCGACATACCAAAGGTTGGTGACCAAAATGTTCAAAGATCAACTCGGCAAGACTATGGAAGTCTACATAGCCGATATGTTAGTCAAGTCCAAAAGGAAAGAAGATCACATCGGCCACTTGAGAGAAGCCTTCGACATACTCAGGCGATACAGAATGAAACTAAATCCTGAAAAGTGTGTATTCGGCGTGACCTCAGGAAAATTCTTGGGTTTCCTAGTATAGCAGCGGCCTTCATAGTGGGCCAGTAGTAATCTGCCCGTATGAAATGCTTAGGCGAATCAAACGCGTCCGCGAAGGCCACTGCAGAGCTCATTCCGGCCATCGAGCTCTGGCCAGATGTCTCATACGGGCTGATTACTACTGGTCCACTATGAAAAAAAAGGCCACAGACTTCATGAAAAAATGCGAGCCATGCCAAAAATACATCCCGATGATCCATCAAGCGGGCGAGCACCTCCACTCGGTCACTTCCCTTTGGCCATTCATCAAGTGGGGAATGGACATCGTCGGGCCCCTCCCTGCCAGGCGAGGTAACGTACGATTTCTTTTGGTTTTAACTGACTATTTTTCTAAATGGGTGGAAGTAGGAGCATTCGCCCAGAAACGTGAACAGGAAGTGATCGCCTTCATATGGAAAAACATCGTGTGCCGCTTTGGCCTCCCCAAAGAGATCAGTTGCGACAACGAACCCCAATTTACTGGAAAATAGGTCGCCGAATTTTTTGATAAGTGGCATATCAAAAGAATACTTTCAACACCGTACCACCCCGCAGGCAACGGGAAAGCGGAATCCTCCAATAAATCAATATTGAACATCATGAAGAAAAAGCTTGAGGACGCCAAAGGACTATGGCCGGAGTTACTACCAGAAGTGCTTTGGGCCTACTGTACAACGCCGAAGACGAGCACAGGAGAGACGCCCTACTCATTAGTCTATGGGACTAATGCAGTAATACCAGTCGAAGTTGGAGAACCCAGTTTGAGATATTCCCATGAGAGCGGGCCGAGGAACGATGAAAGCAAAAGGCAAGAGCTCGACGAAGCCGAAGAACGAAGAGATATGGCCTACATAAGGATGATCGCCCAAAAACAACAGGCAGAACGCAATTATAACAAAAAGGCCAAGGTCAGACCACTCAAAGTCGGGGACTACGTGCTCAAAGCCAAAACACAAGCATACAAAGACCCGCAAGAAGGCAAACTGGGAACAAATTGGGACGGTCCATATAAAATCACGGCAACAGCAAACAAAGGGTCTTTCCAACTAGAAACAATGGAAGGAAAACTACTACCAAACAACTGAAACATCATACACCTCAAGTATTTCAACATTTTAGAAAAAGCGTTCTCCAAGTCGTACTCTTTTTTCTCTCGCTTGAGTTTTGTCCCAGTTGGGTTTTCTGAAGGAGGTTTTTAACGAGGCGACAAGGGAGACACTTCAAGTTGAAATACGAATGGAAGAAGGCACCGGACAGTCAGTTCATTGCCCAACCTCTCAACATGTCTCCAGGTCGCCCAATGAAGGGACTAGATAAACTGTGACTGCAATGCCATCCCGAAAACATGTAAATTTCTCCAAGTATATGAGCAAAACACAAATGTATGAAATCCGCCCATACTTTCGCCAGAGCAACATTGCCTCAATATCTACTCGGCCCCCGGCCACAACTAAGTACGAGTTACATTCGACCTCGTTCGAATCAACACCAACTCGGCCCCGAGCCACAATTAAGTAAGTTATATTCAACCTCGCTCGAGTTATCTCACATTCGACCTTGCTCGAATTAACTAAGTACTGGTTACAATCGACCTCGTTCGAATCAACACCCACTCGGCCCCCAATCACAATTAAGTAAGTTATATTCGACCTCGCTCGAGTTAACTCACATTCGACCTTGCTCGAATTAACTAAGTACGGGTTACATTCGACCTCGTTCGAATCAACACCCACTCGGCCCCCGACCACAATTAAGTAAGTTATATTCGACCTCGCTCGAGTTAACTCGCATTTGACCTTGCTCGAATTAACTAAGTACGGGTTACATTCGACCTCGTTCGAATCAACACCCACTCGGCCCCGGGCCACAATTAAGTAAGTTAAATTCGACCTCGCTCGAATTAACTCACATTTGACCTTGCTCGAATTAATTTAGCATAAGTTAGATTTGACCTTGTTCGGATTAACTAAGTTACATTCGACCTCGTTTCGAATTAACTAAGTTTAAGTTACATTTGACCTCGTTTCGAACTAAGTATAAGTTACATTCGACCTCGTTTCGAACTAACTAAGTATAGGTTACATTCGGCCTCGTTTGAATTAACACCTTGCGGCCCCCGACCGTGACCGCAACTGAGTTCTGTTTTGACCTCGTTCAACACACATAAACCAAGTTTTTATGACTAAAGCGACCAAACAACAAAACAAAAGAAAGAGGCATACAAGCTCGAACAGAAGGAAAAAAATCAGGTATGAGCAACGAAAAATGACATTTCATAAAATATATTCTTTACAAAGGCTAGAACAGATGCCCATAAAAATATGTACAAAACTTACAAACAAAAAGAAAGAAAAACAACTACTCGCCACCTAACCCAGCAACGTCATCTACCTGGCCTCTTCCCCAGTACCGTCGCCACCGCCTTCAGAATACTCATCCTCATACTAGGCATCTTGTTCGATCCCGTCAACGCCTATGTCCTCCTCGCATCACCAGCCTCCGACGTAGCGGGATCATAGCCACAAGCAATCCGAGCTAAGCGTGCCTAGCACGAACATCCTCGAAATCGGCCTCAGAAACCTTCCCCACCGCCATCAAGTCCCTAAATATATCCCGTTGGGCCTCGGCGTGATCCAGATCTCATAAAGATGCTGCGGTATATTAGGAAAGGCAGAAGAGCGAGAAGAGGACGGCTGAGCCAATAACTGGGACTTCCCGGCTTCAAGGGCGACAACTTGCTCATTAAGGCCCGAAGCTTCTTTCTCCAACTCCCCTATACGCTTGTCGAGTCGCTCCTCTGTAAGCCTCGTCGTCTCCAAATCACTCGCCTGCTCTGAACGAAGAAGGTATGAAGGTCCAATATTTAGATTGCAAAGAGTAAGGCAAGGGATTTTGTATCCCTATTTATTAGAGTTCAGGCATCAATATCGAGAAAGCAAATCGTCGTTACCCAGCTCAGGAATCGAAGCGGCAGAGGCACGGGAAAGATGCAGGGTATCAGGAAAACGCGCAATAGTGACGCATGACGACATGACGTCACTCTGAAATGACATGACCCTGGGTTGCGGCTCACGGAAGGCCACGTTTCCACTCCGTCTGAAACGTTACTACTCGACCTGCTCACCCAAAACTTTTCAACCATAACTAACAGAGTCCGCTCATCGAGGTCGCCCAGGGTTGACATCAATAAGTGGAGGGACTAACTGTATAGGTCAAAATCCGCCTCAATGGGATTTGGCATGGGGTGGTATTATGGAAAGTAATGTGGCCGAGGTCGACTAGTAGACAGTGGGGCTCGTAGCCGGGCGGTCAATAACGGCCAAGGTCAAGTATCAAGGACGGTACTGACGGCTAGTTTATGTAATAGGATATTTAAGAGAATATTCCATTGAATATTCTCTATACTAGCACTTTTAGGGTTGACTGGGGATATGTCCCATATAAATAGAAAAAGAGATAAGGGGAAAGGGGGATGTAGTATTTTCGGATAAGAGCACCTTTTGAGAAAAAGACTCTCTCTAGAAAAGATACAATATTCCATTGAATATTCTCTGTACTAGCATTTTTAGGGTTGACTGGGGATATGTCCCATATAAATAGAAAAAGAGATAAGGGGAAAGGGGCATGTAGTATTTTTGTATAAGAGCACTTTCTGAGAAAAAGACTCTCTCTAGAAAAGATACAAACACTACCTTTCTAATAAGATTCTACCATCCATTAATCCATACTTTTTCATTAGATCCGAGAATAGTTCTGATATTCTAGGATTTGTTTATCACTCGTCACTATCAGAAAGGAGAATCATCCACCTTATTCAATATTGGGTGAATTATTTTCCTTATTTACATTAATGCCATTTATTATTATTTATTGCTTGATATTCTTCCATCATTAGTCCTCTTGAAATATTAAATGCACACTACATTTAATCCCTCACAACACTATCCTACATTGTTTGTGTTAGCTAGTTATAAATCCAAGGGTATTATTATCAACTAGGCTTAATCCTTCATTACATAATATTAATTAATTTAACCAAAGATTTGCATTTTTGGTCAAATACACACCATTGAGTCTCAAATCTAAACTGGATGAATTTAAAAGAAAAAAAGCGGATGAGTAAAAGTATGTCTATTTTACTATCATTTTAATCATTCAACCTTGCTGTAGATAATCATCAATGTCCTCACAGAAAAACTAACACGAACATTCAATATAATAAATAAAAGGTCCGACAATTAACAATAAGAAAATAAAATTTAAATGAGAAAAAATCAGTTCATGACACATTATAGAAAACATTGCGTTCAGAATAAAATTCTATCAGTCACTTGGTGCAAATAACAATATAACTATTCAAGTAAAAATCTAAATAAATCTTGCAGTCGTCTTCCTCGATCACTCACTTCCGACGTAAAGGAAACTTTTCTACTTTAGGAAAAAAAAAGAAGGGAAAAATTAAGGTCGCAAAGAGAAGACGGTTGTCATGCGTAGTGGTGGCAAAATGGATTTAAAAAAAAATCGTTATTCATTTATATTATCTACTAAAAAATAGGTTGAATAATGAACTTTTTAAAAATAGGTCAAATATGAATAAGAACCATATTATATACTTAAAAAATAAATAATCAATGGATAACTAATGGATTTCACTTTTACATGTGTAAAGGCTCAAATTGGGGTTCTTCAAGATTGAGAGACTAGGAATTCTCCCAAAAGTGATTATATTCAAGAAGTCATGGATAATATGGATATCCATATTGTTAGAAAACATAGCAGATTATGGGACGAAATAATGAGGCCTTGATAGTGTAGTCACTGGCCATAAGGAATTTAAGCCTCCCAATTTGACCTATTGATAGTGTAGTCAGCAATTAACTCGGACTTCCACTAGAACAAACTTTGTGAATTGTAGATAGCAGAAAGAGAAGAAGATGGAAAACTATTTTTTTTTATTTAATTATTTAATTTTTTTTTTAAAGATATTCGTTTTGGAGAGGAATGGGGTATTTATAAATCATTTTAGGTGTCTGTTAGAATTAACACACTCAATCTTTTCCAATAAGCACCTTTTAAAACCAATAGTCACCTTTTTGAATTTAAAAGAAAATTGTTAAAAACGTTTTTCTGAAATTTAATTAAAAAACATTTTTAATTAATTAATAAAATAGTAGATAACTAAAATATTAATTTCGGGCTACTTAATTGACCCAAAGCCAATCTTGAGTATTAATAATATAGTCAAATTCTGATTTCCCTCCAAAACATCCTCAAAAATATTCAAACTATATAAGACAAAGAAGTGCTTTTAAACACCTCTTCCTTTCTTTCTTTTTTCAATGAGAGACAAAACAACATCTTCTTAAATACTCCCATCAATCACTAACTAATCTAATAACTCCCGCTTTAGTTAGTAAATGATGTTGTTTATAAAATTCATGCATACAGTAGGCATCTTTTGATTTAAACCTACTAATTGTATAAACAATTCAAGACCTTGTCGAAATTGATGGTTAGATTAAGTTCTATTATACCACGATTCCTATACGACAAGACAGAAAAGCTTTATACACATAAATCTTACCAACTTCACAACTTGTTCACCATGAGTTTTAGCACCCGATTATGGCCTTGTGCTGTTTCCTGAATTCATAAACACTTATCAAGTTTTGTATTCCAAACTTTGATCGAAGCGGCACCACTTCTTGTGTTTACATAGGTGAAGATTTAAAAAAGTCCTTAACACGGATTTCTTTAGTTCTTAAATCGAACTCGTCTTCTTCATTAAGAGTATTTTTGTACTCACCCTCATTTTGCTAGGTACTAATTTCTAGTACCTGCTATCCGTCACAACTATAGCTTGTTATTACCTTTTAAACCTTCAATATTGTTAAACAATAAGAAAGGTAAGGCTCCCGTTACTAGTGACAAAATTTAAATTACCATAGACCCATGGCACTTGCTGTGCTTATTATCATATCCCTCGCGAGTCCTTTAATGAATCGATCAGCAATATTATCTTTAGATTTGATGTACACAACAGTAATAATTTCATCCGAAATTAGTTGTCTTATGTCTCATTTCAAAGCAATATGTCTAGATTTTCCATTGTATATTTTGCTAAATGCCTTAGACATAGTTGCTTTACTATCACAACGCAAGAGAACAACTGGCATTTGTCGTGGCCACAACTCTATATCTAACAATAGATTTCTCAGTCATTCTGCCTCTTTTCCCCCAACTGCTAAAGCAATAAATTCATATTCCATTATGGAATGAGTAATACACGTCTGTTTCTTAGAAACCCATGAAATTGCTCCTCCACCTAAAGTGAATATCCACCTAGACGTTGACTTGTTATCACCAACACTAGTTATCCAACTAGCATCACAATATTCTTCTAATGCTGAAGGAAATCTGTTATAATACGAGGCAATTTTTTTTGTCCTTTTCAGATAACCAAGTATTCTCACTATACCTTTCCATTGATCACCACTTGAATTATGAGTATATCTTGACAATTTACAAACCGCAAAGGCAATATATGACCTAGTGCAGTGCATAACATACATTAAACTAGCAATTGCACTAGCATAGTCTAATTGACTAACAGATCTTCCCAGGTTCTCAACCATCTTGCTAGAAGCATCAAATGGAGTATTAAATTCTTTAATACCCAAATGATTAAATTTAGAAAGAACCTTGTCAATGTAGTGAGACTGACATAAGTCAAAACCCCTATTATGTCTTTTAACTTTAACACCTAAGATAGTTTCAACTTCTCCCAAAAACTTTATTTTAAATTGAGAAGTTAAATACTTCTTAGTTTCATTTATGACTTGCATATTAGTTCCTATGATTAGCATGTCATCAACATAAACAGATACTATCACTCCATAATCCTTTGTGAATTTGGAATAAATGCATTTATCTGCTCCGTTTTAAAACCATTTGATAATATAATACTATCAAATTTTTCATGCCATTATTTTGGAGCTTGTTTTAATCCATACAAGGACTTAACTAATTTACTAACTTTCTTCTCATTTCCAGGAAGCAAAAACCCTTCGGTTGCTCCATATAAACTTTTTCATCAAGATCACCATTTAAGAATGCCGTTTTAACATCCATTTGATGGACATTTAGATTATATATTGATGCCAAAGCAAACAACACTCTTATTGAGGTAATCCTGGCGACAGGAGCATATGTGTCAAAATAATCTACTCCTGCCTTTTGTCTAAATCCTTTGGCTACTAGTCCAGCTTTAAAAGTTTGTAGAGAACCATCAAGTATTGTATTTTCTTCTAAAAATCCATTTACACCCAATAAGTTTAGAATTTGAAGGTAAATCTGCCAATACCCATGTACCATTTGATAAAAGAGAATCCATTTCATCATTTACAGCTTCTTTCCAGAAAGTAGAATCTTGCGAAGCCATAGCCTCACTATAGGTTTTAGGATCCTCTTCTAAATTTAAAATAATATGTATTTATTTAATACTTCATCTCTACTTCCTTCTACCAAAAAGATTAGTGCTTGAGAAGAAATAAAATCAGAACCTATAATTTCTTTTTTCTAATTCTTTGACTTTTTCTTAGTTCTACAGGAGATTGAATTGCCTTTCTTTTATTGTTAGAAGAAGAACTAGGTTCTGCACAATTTTCTTAGTTACTGCATTATCACCAATGCTTGCTGCATTACCATCTTGTTTAGTAATTTTTGTATGCTCGTGTGAATTATTAGAATCACCAATAAACCTTGTTTCCAAGAACTCAACATCTTTAGATTCCACAATATATTTAGACTCAATGTCTAATAACCTGTATGCCTTTGAATTCTCAACATATCCTACAATTATGGTTTTAATTCCTCCAGGTCCTAACTTAGTTCTTTTAGGATCTGAAATTCTATAATAGGCTAAACATCCCTATACCTTTAAGAAATTTAAGTTAGACTTTCTTCCTTTTCATAATTCATATGGTGAAACCTTAAACTTCTTTAATTTGAAGGTACTCTATTGTGTACAAAACAAGCTGTTAACGAAGCTTCCCCCCACATATTCGTTGGTAACTTTGCATGTAAAAGCATTGCATTAACCATATCTACCAACATTCTATTTTTTCTTTCAGTAAGGCCATTTTGTTATGGGGTATAAGGTGCACTAACTTGGTGAATCAAACCATTTTCTTCACAAAATACAGAAAATTTATTGGAAAGATATTCGCCTCCTCGATCACTACGTAGGATTTTAATCTTCTTTTCGAATTGATTTTCAACTAATGCTTTGTAACTCTTAAACATATCAAATGCTTGATATTTTATTTTCGTTAAGTAAGCATGTGTATATCTAGAATGATCATCTATAAAAGTAATAAAGTATCTGTTTCCACCTCTAGTTAAACAATGATTCAATTCACATATATCGGAATGCACAAGTTCAAGTAAATTACTTGTTCTTTCATTCTTTGGAGAGGATTTCTTAGTCATCTTAGCTTGTATGCATATTTCACATTTTTATCATTATTCTCAACAGTAGGAATTAATTTATGTTTAGACATAAACTTAACATACCGAAAATTAACATGTGAAAGTCTAGCATGCCATAAATTAATAGATGAATCTATCATATAAGCAGAAACTTCAACTTTATTAATACTTAATTTAAACATGCCCTCACAAGAGTAACATTGTCTTACAAATACACAATTCTCAGAGAAAATAATCTTTTCAGCCTCTATAACAGTTTTGAGGCCTTTCTTATATAATAAACTTGCAGAAAT
Organism: Nicotiana obtusifolia; assembly: GCA_002018475.1. Lineage (NCBI taxonomy): Eukaryota > Viridiplantae > Streptophyta > Magnoliopsida > Solanales > Solanaceae > Nicotiana > Nicotiana obtusifolia. The sequence continues at coordinate 20,356 of MCJB01000621.1, read as the reverse complement.
TAAATTCTTCCTAACATTAGTCAGGTACATGATGAACATTCATTAAAATCAACTTCTTTCCCGAAGTAAATTGTAGTTTAACTGTTCCTTTTTCAATGACCTTGGCGGTGTCATGATTTCCCATTAAAACCTTTTCATCACTTATTGCAACTTCATAATGTTTGAAGAAACTCTTGTCATTGCATACATGAACTGTAGCACCGAAATCATACCACCAATCTGCAGATTTCATAGTTGCTGCCATGTTGCATCCGGTCACCATACTCAGATTCAAATTAACAAAGGCAGAAACCATAGCAACGATATCCGAAGAAGAAACTTATTGTTATTCAACATTATTTACCCTCTTCCGTCCAGTATTTTCTTCATTTTTTTGTCTCTTACAAAATCTGCAATCTCTCTTAAAATGGTCCATTTTTGCGCAAGTATAACACATACCATTCTTAATGTTAGAAGAATTTTTCTTTGGAACAGCCTCAAACTTTCTCTTCTTTCCATCCTTGTTTCTAGACTTTCCAGAATTGTTTGCCTTACTAGACTCAACATAATTTACCTTTGAACTAGTTTTCGCAGCATATTTATTTTCACGTTTCCGTGTCTCTCTTTCAATTCGAATATGCTTTGTCAACTAGTCCACATTAAAGTCTTCGGAAGAATATAATAATTTCTTCCTGTAGTCATTCCAAGTGGCTGGTAATTTTGCAAGTACAACAGCCACTCGAAGAGATTCAGAAACATCGACTTTAAAATCTTTGAGTCTAGATATCAAGACAAGAAACTCATCAACCTGTTCCATGACAAATTTCCCATCTACCATTTGAAATTCAAAAAGTTTCATTTCAAGGAATCTGTTCATTCCTTGTTGCACAGCAATATATTTCTGTTCCAAGGCTTTTCAGATTTCTTGTGGTGATTTGAGAGGACGGAATAAATCATATAAATGATCAGAAAATGAGTTTAAAATAAAAGCTCTACAATGCACCTCATCATCTTCACGTTTTTTGTGTGCCGCCTTAATTTCGTTAGAATCTTGAGCAGTAGGTTCTGGCATTGCAGGAAGATCAGAACTCAGCAGATATGCTATTCCCAACTCCGTGAGAAAGAAAAACAATTTGTCTTTCCAGCAGGTGAAATTCGAACCATCAAATCGATCCAGTTTGAACACTTCGTACATCTTGTTGAAACCAGAATCACTACCAGAAGCCTCCATTGCAGTGTTGTTTAAATTCCTTAATGTTAGAAAAAATTGTAAATGATATGAGACGAAATAATTAGGCCTTGATAGTGTAGTCAATGTCCTTAAGGAATTTAAGCCTCCCAATTTTGTTGCTGCAGGGATTATGGCAGAATTCCTCCAGAATTCTATAAAGTCTCTGAAATTCGAGTATCAGCAATTAACTCAAATTTCCACTAGAACAAACTTTGTGAATTGTAGATAGCAGAAAGAGAAGAAGATGGAAAATTGTTGTTTTTTTCATATTATGTGAACTCATTTTCTGTCCGTAATAAATATGGATCGGATCGAATATTTTTTATTTTTACATACCTATTTTTTGACCCATTCATGTCCGACCCATCTGCCCTTTGCCACCCCTAGTTACATGGGTGAAATTTCGTTGCTTGCTTCGTGGGGCCTGCGTTAAGAGGCGAGGCAAATACTACTACTCCGTTGTGAAAAATGCGCGCGATAGAAGCAAGCAATTAGCAACGGGTAATGTATATTGCGTGTTGTGTGGCTGTGTAGAACAAGCGAGTGTTGGAGTGGTGGAGAAATGGGGATGTTTCTATAGGCTAGCAGAACCAGGCCTCCACTTCTTCAATCCTTTTGCTGATGAATGCCTCTGCGGTATGTCAAAATCGAGACTAAAACCAAAGTAAGCCTTAATATTCTATTTCCTGAATTCTTTTTCTTTGCGTTTGTCATGTCTATATTCTATGTTTCCTTTTACATTTGTATTTATCTTTTTTTTTTTTTCATTTTTAGATCAATACTTTGGATTTTGTCTTGTTTGCAATAAAGTTGAAATTATGAGGTGTGACTAATTACCACACATCACGTGTTGCACTCTTACCGTTAGAACAAAAGGCCTTGGGGGGGGAGGGGGGGGGCTTTAATGGCTAGATGCATTGTGTTTGGATAAACTGTTGGGATAGAACTTTTGATGATGATTTCTCACTATGCTACATGTCTGGGATAAAGCAGTTTCTGGCTCTTCTATATGGGTTTGNTTGGGGGGGTGGGGGGGGGGGGGGGGGGGGGGGGGGGGAGTAGGGCTGTAGTTATTTGGCATAACCTTTCTCAGGGTTGAGGATCCAACTTTAATGAATTGAATGACAGTCAGCCTGTAGGCATTTCAAGCCTGCTGAATATCTGTAAAGAATTTGTACTATAATGTGTTTAGGGAGTGATATGCCATATATGGATGAAGGAAGTGTTTAGATATACACTGATCCGATAACATGACGTAGTGATTTTTTAGGGGATTTTACTTTCCTAGAACTTGCCCGCAGTTAATTTATTCTGTGTGCTGATTGCTTTTGTGTGTTTTGTTAGTTATTTAGATAATGTGCATGTTTTCTTAGTGCCAATTACAAAAGTTGAAGCTTATGTTTTTCTTTTCATCTCGATGCGTTGGCACCTGTATACAAATTAGAACTTCCTACCTTCTAATAGGTTGTTGTGCTCCAGTACTTTCTGTTAATCCTCTCATCCTCCTTTGATGACATTTGCTGTTCTAAGAGGTCCTTGGGAAAGTTTAAGAAGATTTGTCTTCATAGTGAGCTGATTGCGGAAAGATAAAGGTAAACTTTTCACCATAAATGGATGGCAAAAGAGCTGTTCGTGATTCAACTTGAGAGGACGAGATATTCACATAGAATTTGATTGTGAGGGCTATTATTTTGCTATGAAGCTACTGTTCTTATAGTACTTAAGTAAAAAGGTAGCCCGGTACAAAAAATATTAGTGTCATTTAGAACTTAAGTAACTGGCAGAAAATAGTTGACATGATTGTGATGAAAAATTATATGTTAGGAACTTTAGATAAAAATGGGAGAATCTGTTGCTTTCTTCTAAGAACTTTGACTGATATACAATTTTCTGGACAATGTATTTGTTCAAATGCTGTGCTCAATCCAATCTGATGATGTTTCCTATGAGTTGCAAAATCCAAGGGAGCAGATTCAAGCATATGTATTTGATGGTAATTTGCTATGTTGAGGGTTCCCTTTTATATGGCATAATCTTGAGTATTTTCTTGTCTATGCTATTTTGATGACGCACATCTCTTTTGATGTTCCCTATTTTGTTCTAGTTGCTCGAGCCCACGTACCGAAATTGAATTTGGATGAGCTTTTTGAGCGGAAGGTTGAAGTTGCTAAGGCCGTCTTGGAGGAACTTGAGAAGGTTATTTCATGTTATTTAGATCCTTCTAAGCTCAACTGAAGGTTTTAGCTGATCTTGTACAATCCCCTATAAAACTTCTTAGATTCTGACCCCTACGTGAATAGAGTCTTTTAAACAAGCCTGTACACATTAAGATTGTTCTGCAATTCACTTTTTTTTTTTTTAAAAATTTGGAGGTTCGTTAAATCATCTTATATTACTGTCCTTATCCAATTTTGAGGGTTTAGTAGCTTGCTTAATAGGACCTTCTGGCTAATATTTTTGGGATTGTTTCTCTTTTTTCAAATTTGTTCTCTGTTTAGGATTGACTCATAGTTGAATGATTGATTGAAGAAATGTCTCTGCTGGATGATGTTTGGAAAAATACCTTGATCCATATAAGGGAAGA
>MCJB01000621.1:2056-16542 GCA_002018475.1 Nicotiana obtusifolia | reverse complement strand
GGGGGGGGGGGGGGAAATATAGGGAAGAAATTACTTCCTCCGTTTCAATTTATGTGAACCTGTTTGACCAGACACCGAGTTTAAATAAAAATGAAAGACTTTTGAAATTTGTGGTCCTAAACAAGTCAAAAAGGGGTCTCGAGTATTTGTGTGGTTATAAAAGCTTCTCATTAAGGATAGAATTGAAAGTTTAAGCTAAATTGTTTTCAAATTTATTCCTTTTAAAACAGACCAAAAAGAAAATAGGTTAATGAAAGTTCACCGTTTTAGAAATTTGGGCTTTAAATGCCATTAAGTCCAGGTGGAAGATAGGAATATTACATAATTTTTGTGGGTCATTAGCACGTGCTTGCTTGATTAGATCTGTTCATGCAAGTGCCACTAATTATAGACATTGACTTAGAAGACTGGGATTCTGTAGCATTAAATAGTTAAAAGTAGACCACGTCACAAAATTCTTAGGTTATTCTTTTAGCACTTCCTCTGTTGTAAGTATTGTCTAAATTATTGTTGTTATTTATTTATTTATTTATTTTCAAGGAGCATTTCCAAATCCTCCTATTGGTTATATAGACGATTAACAATTTAGAAGGTGTTCAGTATTTTAAAAAGGCACTTTCATAGAATTATTTCTGTTGTCACCAATATTGAAAGGGAAATTTGTTGTTTTATCTTGCTTGTTCCTTTGGTACTTTACAATTTTGCGTATTTGTAGAGCTAAAGTGATCTTGAGATCCCCGTTCTATCCTATGTAGGAAATTTGTTCCTTAGAGGTATGTATAATATTAGTGTTGTCTGTTAGGTGATGGGAGCATATGGATACAATATTGAGCACATATTGATGGTTGGAATTATTCTGACCCCTATGTGCGGAAAGCAATGAATGAGATAAATGCAGGTAATAGGATGCTCCTAGTGTTTTTGCAGATGAAAACTCTAGTTTAAAGAAATGAAAGACCCTAATGCGAGTGGAGTTTTTTCCAACCTCATCAGTTGGTATAATATAGATTGTGGGCAGTGAAATTTTGAGTATTTGCTCCTCCAAAGTTCATTTTTACATATTGGAATACATGATTTTGAGTGGTGCTGATAATGGATGCAGCTGGTGCATGGAAAGACAAAGAGTGGTAATTTCTATGCCATTTCTGAAAGTTTCTACATGAATTTATGATAAAGATGCAACATATTAGGAAAATTTCAGATGTTTGTACCTTCCATATAAAGAGCGCTTCCAAGGGGTGGTGTTGAAGTCATCCGTAGAATTTACATCATACAGACAAATAATTCTTGGCTCTAAAGTGTACTCTTCCCTTGTGCTTGTTGTCTGTTGTATTTTAGTGCAAAGAATGCAGCTTGCTAGTCATGTACACAAGGGAGAAGCAGAAAAGAATCTCCAAGTTAAGAAAGCAGAAGCAAAGGCTGAAGCCAAGTATTTAGGTGGAGTTGGAGTTGCTAGGCAGAGGCAGGCAATTACAGATGGTTTGAGAGAGAATATATTAAATTTCTCTCACAAAGTTGAAGGCATCTCAGCTAAAGAAGTGATGGATCTCATAATGATCACCTAATATTTTGACACAATTAAGGACCTTAGAAATTCTTCAAAGAACATCACTGTCTTCATACCTTATGGTCCTGGCCATATCCGGGATATTGGTCAGCAAATACGCAATTGTCTGATAGCGGCTGCCAGTGCGCAGGTCAAAATGAATAACGATGCTGGTTCTTTACCCTTGTGAAATAGTTAAAGCATATGTTCATTCCTTCAATGTTTTGGGATGGATTATTTTGGTATTTCAGGATGTTCATAGTGTATAGCAGAAAATCGAGATAAGCTAAGGTTTTTTGCATTTTGCATAGTAAATGTGTGATTCTTTATACCTTGATTAAAGAAATGTGTGCTTTCTTTTGCATTTCCATCTTATCGAGGTAGTCCCTCACTTTTCATTTTCTTTTGCGCAGAATGGAACTCTTTGAGTTGCAATCCTAATTCATTCTCCTTTTTGAGATGTTCATCCTATATTCTCTTTTTAATTTTTTCCTACACGGTTTACCCGTGAAGAATTTCAAATGATAATAGATTTGGTTGTCTTTTTACGATTTAGTTATCAAATTAGGTTGCATCACGTGAAAGTTATGTGACTAATTATGAAGGATAAAACTAAAATGAAAACATTAAAATTTTCTGAAACCTAATTTCAATGTTTATGAGGTCGAATTTAATTTTAGTTGTTCAAACTTCATACCTGTAGTTCAGGTTTGAAGATTTTTGTGGACCAGTGACTTCAATATGTTAGAGATATGACTGTCTTTATGCTTTGGTACTGAAGATTGTTGTAGTACCAATTATACCCGACACTTACTTTTCATGGTCTTTGTTTACCCTTAAAAATTGATAACAATTGAATATTTATACGTGATTTTAAGAATAGGTGGATTAATTCAATACAAGTGATCAATGACCAAATATTTTCACCAATAACTGAGACAGATGAATACTTATCTTTCTTCTTCTTAATTAATACAATCTTTCTCTCTCCGTACAAAATAACGATTCTTTAACAACGGTAACTATTTTCCCTTATTTGGGCGTTTGGTGCACACTCGCTGTCTCATGGAGAAGCTGACCGGCCAAAATCCGGAGCATTCTTCAGAGATAATGAAACCTCCAGTTGAGAAGGCAACACATGAAGAAGGAATTCCATCAACATCGAATTATGCTGTAGCTCTGAAATCTTCGACGATTCCGAGCCCTTGTGCAAATCGGTACGGCAACCCAGAGGTCAAAGCTCGTTATTTCACACATCATGGGATGACAATAGTCATCTTTAAAGCTTCTGATTATTATGGAGTCATGGCTGAGGAATGTAGGTTCACTATTGTAAGTAAGTTTCTAAGAACCCGACCTCAGATAGAAAAAATACGATCTAAGTTTGCGGAGAAAATCACAATCAAAGGTAATGTCAAGATTGGGGTGTATGATTATCGTACAATCTTTCTTGATTTCTCGAATGAAGATGACTGCAAGAGTGTGTGGTACATAAGATCTATTGCAATCGAAGGCCAACTATGTAGCTTGAGAAATGGACACCGGATTTCAAGCCGGAGGAGGACTCACCCATAGTTCCTGTGTGGGTGCTTCTTCCTAAGTTACCATTTCATTGCCACACATGGCATTACGTTAAGCAAATTGTGTCCCCTATTGGAGCACCTCTCTCAATGGACCTGGCCACTGATCACAAGTCTAGACCAAATATAGCTAAGGTTCGAGTCGAGGTAGATCTCACCAAACCAAAGCTTAATTCTGTTTAGGTGGGTTTAAAAAATGAATCAAATCCATTGAAAGGCTTTACTCAGAGATTGAGTATGAGAGTGTGCCTAAGTATTGTAGATATTGCAAACTCCTAGGGAACTCCATAGTACAATGTAGACAAATGGTGAAAAGAGAAGAAGGGGATGAAACTACGAATGGAAAAAATATAATAGAAGCTAGGGGAACTAATGCAAGACAGAATGATGGAAGTAAGGGATGACAACTAATCATAGGTGAAGAAAGGGAATTTGAGAACCAAAATGAAGAGAATAAAAAGGATACTACAGCCAGTAAGAAACAAAAGAACGAGTCTAAGACTACACAGGTGGAAATAACAAACAAGGATGAGGTACCCACTATGGTAACCAGGCTGAAAGGAAAAAAAGACAAAAAAGAAGGTTAAAAAAATACGAAAAAAGAAGAGTAAAGTGGTATTTAAATCATTTCTATCACAGGAAAGTAGCAGGAGAATAACTAATAAGACCATTACAAGACCTCAAACACAACGGAAGAGTATAAATGAAGAAAGCAAAGGGGACAGTTAGGAAATAGAGGACTTCCAGTTAAATAAAAATCTGGAAGGAACATCGAGCAATGCTAGAAACAAAGAGGTAGTGGAGGAGAACATAGAGGAACAATTCAGTCAACCAGAGAAGTCACATATGTTTCTGATACAATTGATGAAGTCAGTCAAAAGGATCAGGGAAATCAAAATCAAAAAGTTCAAATGGAGGGAAACGATCTACTAGCATTTAGCTCTGACTCCACAAGCTTGCCTACATACATAAAGGAGCAACCAGGAATACAACTGGTAGTTGACCTAAATACCAATGCGGTACAGAGTAAAATTTTAAAAGCTAGAAATGAAACAGAAGAATATAGTGTGCAGTCACCTGTACATAAAACTGAAGGATTGTAAGATAGATTGCATATAGAGCCGCATCATATCCTCGAAGAATACCTTATTAAGCAAAGTGACTCTACACAAAGGAGAGGAAGAAGTGAATCAAGAAAAAAAATGGAAAGAGGAACAGAAACAAAACAAGACCTTCTCCGAGAAGGAAACAAAAAAGTGAGAATTCACCTCAAGTTATTTATAATTAAAGCAATCTACTAGAACAATAGAGGAGTTAGGTCCAAGAAAGCCAGTCATAGGCTCAAACATTTAATCAACATAAACAACACCCAGTTTGTAGCTATCTTTGAACCCTTTATTTCAAAGGAGAAAATAGACGGCAGCAAGAAGTTCTTGGGATTTCAAGCATGCATATCTAATACCAATGGTCAGATGTGGTGTTTCTGGAAAAACCATCTAAACTCTACTATCATTGTTAATGAGGACCAACATATTACCATCAAATTTAATGAGGGTTTTGACAAGTCTAATATCTTTATGGTACTGCAATATATGCCAAATGTACAATTGCAGAAAGAAGAGATCTCTGAATAGTCTGGAGAATATTAGCATGTCTATTAATAGCCCTTGTTGTATAGGTGGTGATTTCAATGTCATAGCTGATCCGGAAAAAAAATTAGGAGGCAAACCTCATAGGATATATAGAAGCCTGGAGTTTGTTAATTGCCTTAACAATTGTGGTGTCACAGCCTTAGGATTCACTGGCCCGAAATACACTTGGTAGAGAATCTGGAAAAGGCTTGATAGAATTTTTATTAATGATCTTTGGGCTCAGAAGTTCCAAAACAATATTGTAAGGCACTTGGTCAGAACTGGCTCAGACCATCGACCTCTCCTTATGAAGAGCTATGATAACGATCACAACAGCATTAATTACTTCAAGTTTCTGAATTGTTGGGTAAAAATTCCAGGATTCTTTGATATTATTAAGGAGGTTTGGGATTCTCCTATTCATGAAAACTCTATGTGAAAACGCCAGTCCAAATTGAAAACACTTAGTAGGAGGCTAAGCCAATGGTCCAAGCAGGACATAGGGGACATACACCAGCAGGTCATGGTATGGGAAGAGAAATCCATGTATTGGAGGAATTAGACTTGATAATAACACAAACCACAGAAGGGGTGAGGCTAACAAAATTCATGCTGAATATGTCAAGTGGTTGGGTTTACAGGAGGCCCTTCCAAAGCAGAAGACCCAGGTGAAATAGTTTGAAGATGAAGACACAAACACCAGTTATTTTCATAGTATTTTGAGAGCTAAAAGAAGAAGGCTTCATCTCCACAGAATAAAGAATCATAGGGGAAAATGGATCTAGAAGGAGGATAAAATTAAAAAAGCTGCTATCAAACAATTTGAATCTCTCTTCAATCTTCCCAAACCCGTTCTTAATAGTTCTATTCTAGATTGTATCCCTAGCTATGTGTATTAGGAAGACAATATCAATCTTATTGCTCTTCCAATGGAAGATGAGATGAAAAATACAGTTTTTAGCGTGAGTGCAGAGAGCTCTGCAAGTCCAGATGGCTATAATGGAACTTTTTTTTCAATCTTGTTGGGATATTATTAAAACATGATATCACCGTTTTTGTTATGGAATTCTTCCAGGGAAAACCTCTTAACAAGTTCTTTTCCCGCTCATGTTTGGTTCTAATTCCAAAAGTTGATACTCCCTCTAGTTTCTCAAAATTTAGACCCATCAGTCTCACAAACTTTACCAACAAAAATTTCTCTAAAATCCTAGCTTTGAGGCTTAATCCTCTCCTTCCTAGCTTGATCCCTGAGAACCAATGTGGGTTAGTCAAAGATAGGTTGATTACTGAGAATGTGCAACTGGCCCAGGAGATTATTCACTATATTTCTCAACCAAATAAGGGTGGTAATCTTGTGATCAAATTGGATATAGCCAAGGCATATGATAGAATGTCCTGACATTTTGTAACCTCTGTATTAGAAAATTTTGGTTTCTTAGAACACTGGGTTGATATGATTCTGAGGCTCATTTCTAATAGTTGGTATTCTATCGTTGTTAATAGAACAAGAACTAGCTTCTTCACATCCTCACAGAGTTTGAAACACGGAGACCCTTTATCCCCATCCTTATTTATTATAGCTGCTGAAGTACTATCAAGATCTCTAAATACGCTTCACAATTATAATAACTTTATTCTTCTCTCTATGTCACTTAGGTCCACTAAATAACCATTTGGCTTATGCAGATGATATTGTAATTTTTAGCAGTGGGAGTCGCAGATCCATCAAGCTAATAATGCATCAAATTAAGAAGTATGAACAAAGTTCAAGACACCTGGTCAATAAAGAAAAAAGTTTCTTTCTAACTGCACCAAGGACAGGAGCTACAAGAATTAACGAAATCAGAGACTGCATAGGCTTCATGGATAAAGACTTTCCGTTTACATACCTGGGATGCACAATTTATGTAGGGAGAAAGAAAATAGAATACTTAGACAACATGGCTTAGAAAGTTATTAAGAAGCTAAATGGCTGGCAGGGTTGTTGTCTCATGGAGGAAGGATGCTTATGATAAAACATGTCCTCCAAGCATTACCGACCTACACTCTGAGTGTTTGGGAGAGTTGATAAGTGGGGATTTTGACTGCTTATTAGCACCTTTTAGCTTTTGTTTTAGCTCGAAAGTATTGAATTGTGTTCTCGAAACTAATGAAATTGTGCAAATTGCAGGAATGCTGGAAGTTTGGTCTCCCAAGATAAAATTTGACTCAAAAAAGAGTGTTCCAAAACACAAGACAATAAAGGGTACAGAAGCACAAATGTGCGGTCCATAGAAGGAATTCTGCGGCCGCAGAAGAATTGCGGGCTGCAGAATTCCATCTGCATCCGCAAACCAAGAAGAAATACCCAATAGGATTTTCAGAAATGTGCAGACCGCACATGAATTGTGCGGCCGCAGAACTGCGCTTAAGAGTCAAAGATCAGAGAGTATGCAAAAAGACCAAGTCCAGGAGCCTTTGTGAAGTGCGAACTACACAAGAATTGTGCGGCAGGAGAAGATTGCCTCGCGGCGGCAGTCCAAAAATGTGCGGCCGCAGAAGATTGCCTCATGGCCGCAGTCCAGAAATGTGTGGCCGAAGAACTCACCTTCCTACTAACTGAAGAAATTTGCAAACTGCACATGCAATTGTGCGGGTGCAGAACCTCCCGAGGGGCATTTTTGTCCGTGATTTTCTGTCCAGTATAAATAGACGAGTTTCACAAAATTAGGTCAAGTTGTAACATACAAAGTTGTTGTAGCCATTTTTCTTTTCTATTTTAGGAAGTTTTAGCTTATTTGAGTATTTTAACATTTTAATCTTCCATTATGAGTTTAATTAGCTCTTCATCTTTATTTTCTTCAAATCCCATTATAAGTAGCTAGATTTTTACTAGGGTTGTAACCCAATGCTAGTGTGTAAACCTTATGAGTGATTAATTTATGCTTGTGTATGATTGGGTGTTGATTATTTAGCTTAGTTCATGCTTCAATTTTAGAATTAATGGTTGCAAACATTGATTCATGCCTATTTGACTTAGTCTCTACTTGAGAAAGAGGGACCTAGTCTAGGATAACTTAGCTAACAAGGAATTTCGTTAATTGAGAGATTGATTAGCCTAATTAAAGGGTTCAAACTAGAGATAGTAAGAATATGACTTGAGCTCTTATCAACTGTTTTGGTTAATACCCATTTGGACTTGAGAAAGCCAAATTAGGCAAAATCACTCTCTAACCGAGAGGTATTAAGTAGGTAACGTGGAGTTGAGAGCTATAATATACCCCAATCAACAAAACGAGTATAAATATTTTTATCCCATTAGGCAAACACCTAGGTTATGGTGACAACCCTAGGCCTTTAATCCAATTAGAAAAACCTCAAAAGCTTGCATTCATTAGAGTAACAGTAGAAATAGAAAACAAAACCTTGTTATGGAAGCGCAATCTTAAATAACCCATTTGCTTGCTTCAAATATATACTCCAAACACCCCTCATAACTCCCTGTGGAAATCGACCCCGACTCTTGTTGGGTACTATTATTGCATAAGACCGTATCATATCTCCTATAGAGGTGTGTTGTGGACGTCATCAGGCGCTCATGGGATTTGATCAACTCGGAAATTATATGTCTCTACCTTCTTGTCGTTTGCCTCAATTTTCTTTTCACCAGATTCCACATGTTTCATTAATGCCTCTAACATTTTCATTACTTCAGGGCTGACACCGAACTCAGCTTCGTCTGGCATTTCGGTGGCCTGCTCCATTTCTTTGGGTGTTTTCCTGGGGCGGTTCAGGCTCAACTCTGCTGGAGGCGCAACTTTGGTTTTGCAGCTGCGCTATGGCTTCCTGCTGAGCCTGCAGCATTTCGAAGATCAATCATTGACTGACCCCGTCGCCTTTGCCTTCGGGTGCTCCTTGAGCCGTTGGTCGGGCTCCTCCGCGAACGTTGTTTTCAGGGTCGGTAGGAAGGTTAGCGTCGATGGCCACATGTGAGTTCGTGTCAACTGGATCTATGACTGGGACCCTGTTGGGATGAGCACTAGGCACCAGATTGTTGTTTTCGCCATGATGGCCAGACCCATCCTCAACGTTCAAGTGAGCGTACTGAGAATTTGACATTTTTAAGCTGACTTGAAATTGAGACCTAAAAGAACAAGTGTAAAATAGAGTGTGTTATGGAGATTTGTATCGAACCACCACTATTATCCTTAGCCTCACGGTAGGCGCCAAACTGTTTACCCTTAAAAATGGATAACAGTTAAATTTATACGTGGTTTTAAGGATATGTAGATTAATTCAATATAAGTGATCAATGACGTTAGATAAGCGGATTAAAGATAAAATAAATAATCAAACCAGTTGTGATGTTAAGTCCGGGCTTGGATCTGAGCTTAACGATTGTTCTGCCCTCGACTCGAGGCCAAAAATTTATGAAGAGCTATGAGCAAAAATAAGAACTTTGAATAACTTGGAAGCAGAGAAAACAAACCTATGTTGCCTTGATGTGCGTGTTACAATGTGAGTATTGAATAATAAACTTCTCCTTTATGTAATAGGGGAGTTTTACCCTAAGTGCAATTCTAAGAAAGGAAAAAATATTCTTTTTTGTTAATCACTGATTCACTGTCGATAGGGGCCAAGATCCACATCGTGATATCCGGTTGGGCGCGGATATCACGGCCCTTCATTAGTCGTGTACAACCATTTGGTTATGCTTTCTGAGGTCTTGGAGCCCGAACCAGATTCAGGGGGTGTTGTCTTGATGGCCCCGGTGTTAAGCGCTTCATTCGGGCCTTAGTACGAGAGGTTCTTAGCTTCCATTCCGATTTCATATAGTTATATCCTTGCTTTATTGCCCCACTGGAAAATCGTGGTGCTCACTAGCCCCGGTTTTATCCGTATACAGTCTTATCTAGGGGTGTTCAAACCGAACCGAAAAATCGCACCAAACCAAAAAGTCAAACCAAACCGATTAAAAAATCCGATTAGGTTCGGTTTGATTTGGTTTGGTATTGAATAAAAAAATCCGAACCAAAACGGCATATAAATATTTAATTTTTATATATATTTTTAAGACTTTATATAGAATTTTCTTAAAAAAATTGTCTAGAAATATTTGGGATCCTCTCATGGGATGTAATATTTAATAGAACTATGAAGTGCATCCATTTTTATTTAATTTAAATAATGGGTTGTATTATCATTTTCTTATCAAGTATAATTGAAACTCGTTTATTCTTTAACATTCATATCTGTTAAATTCTTATTTCCTTTTTGAATTTGAAATGGTATTTCGGTAATTTTAAAATTAAATAGAACAGATAAGTATTTAGGTTTTATATCGATTTTTATATTTAGTTATTAAATTCAGTTAACCTTGAAAACGTACATCAACGAAATTATTGTTAGACGACTAAAAAATAACTATCATGTGCTACCAGAAAATATTCTCTCATAAAAATATTTAATAGATCATATGGCTGTCAGTTTTTTAAATTTTTACTAAACATATATTTACTTATCAAAATTTTATCTATAACTTAAACTAAGATTGAAATAATATTCATGCAACAAAAAAAACTCCGAAAAAATCGACAAAATCGAACCAATCCAAACTGATATAGTTGGTTTGATTTGGTTTTGATACAATCCGAACTAACTCGGTCTATGTATACCCCTAGTCTTATCATACTTAATAGAGAAAAGGACCAAATTTGCCCCTCAACTATTGAAAATGGGACACTTTTACCCTCCGTTTTTAAATAGTCCCAGATATGTCCCTATTGTTAATAAAATTTATCATTTCTACTCTTAAAGCTAACAGACCACCAAATCATACTTTGACACATTTTAAAATTATTTAACTGATGACATGGACTGCCATGATAAAATAAAATCTAACCACCTCTTTCTTATATATTTCATATTTTCTTCTTGATAGATCTATCTCAAAAGAACTCTTACCGGGTTTAATTACTGAAATTATATGTGAGACTCTTGCTATACCAAGTTGTTCTACGATAGAGAAGCTAAGAAGAATGCCCATTTTAATAATATTTGAGAGGTAGAAATTCAAAAGTGAACCACAACATACATATTCCGACACTTATTTTTCTATCCGTCGGTCATATGTCCTATTCCTCTTGTTCTTCACCTTAAATAAACAAAAGAAAAATGAAAAGTTCACTATCCTCCAAAAGGAAATTAAGCATCAAAGAGGTCATAATAGTTTTCTCAAGAATTGAAAATTTTAAAAAATACCAAGGTAAATCAAATGCAAAATTAAAACTTTTGTCTTTAGACATCTAGTCTTTTACTTTAATGAAAATTTAACCAATGCATTATCCCCATATCCCGCACCCAAATAAAGCATTCAATAAATATTTCTCCATCAGTCATAGCCATAGCGTTTTCGAAATCAAGCAGTCGAATAGCCATCATTTTTGGGACAAAAATTAGTGAGGGTTCTTTTGAGATAAAGAAGAAGACATGACAAGATAGAAGAAAAGGTGGGCAAGTTTTATTCCAGCATGGCAGTCCATTTCATCAGTTAAATAATTTTAAAATGTGTCGAATTATATGGAGGTCTATTAGTTTTTAAGGGTAGAAGCGACCAATTTTATTAATGGTAAGGGTATATTTGGGATAAATTCTTAATGGAGGGTAAAATTGTTTCATTTTTAATAGTTGAGGGGCAATTTTGAGCCTTTTTCGTACTTAATATTTGTCGCCCATCTTCGGAAAAAAATATTAGTATACTTGAAGGAAATTAGCAGTGGCATTAATTTGGAGTGAGGGATGGATGAGAGTGGTGGATTTGTTGATGGTGTTTAAGGGACATATATTTCCAAAATTAGTTGATTTAGTAAAAATAGATAAAGCTGGACTAATCTTTAATGTGTGCCCATGTGTTAAAATACAACTTTAAGGGGTTGTTTGGTATAATTGTGGGATACTTTATGAGATTAGTTATCCCATTTTTTATATGTGATAACTAATCACACCATTTTAATATAAAATTATCCCCAGATTAAGTAATACTTCAAATCAAACTTAGGATAAAATTAATTTCAAATTTTATTTCGGGATTATTATCCTTATCTCATGTACCAAACGGTCATAATTGTGACTTTTTGTGCAAATGACTCTCAAGAAATGTCTGTGATGTACGTGGTCCTTATTATTTTTTGCCTTTTTTTCCAGAAATGAGCTAGAATGTTCAAATCTCACATTTATCTTTTTTTCCTTTTTGGTTCGTTTTCCAGAAATGGGTCCACCTATGGAGATTGGGCATGTCTTGTGTGCTGCTAATCTTAATAAGGACATTCGATTTAATTATATAAAATTGAACGATAATAACAGCAGGAGAATAGGGATTTCAACGTATCAAATTTGAGAATGTTAGATTGAATGTCAATATTAATATAGTCAATAGGTTCAATTAATTTCAATATTTTTATATGGAGTATACATACATATTCAAAAAATCACTAAAATTATTGGGTTCATGGTAATTAAAATGTGAAGGTTGAACCCGTCAAATATAAAATTCTGAATTCACCTTTTTATACTAGTGCACTCATCTCGTTGAAATCTTAAATATTCCTCTTGTAGAGGGGCAAGCCCATTATCCTTCAAATTTAAACCATACACCCTCGGTTATAGAGAGAAATATTAATGTGATTTGTTTTTATTTTGAAGCTATAATAGAACTCAAATTTTATTCTAGATGCCAACAATTTGGCGCAGACATCATAGTAAGACTCAAATTTTAAAACCCACCTTGATAATTCATGTTCCATTCAGAACTAATGATCCGTGTAATGTTTAGTATATTTTCTCTTACCTATATATGTTTATGATTACATCATAGTTGCTTGAGCTTTTAAGATTAAAGCATGAGTCTGAGATGTGGTATGTGGTCCAAAATAACATCTCTTTATATATTGTAAAACCATCTATCTGCGTATCTGTTGCAAAATTTGCTGTTAGACCTATAACTTGGACCCTGAGTTCTTTGTCTATGGACAAAACTAATGTGGTTCATATAGAAATCTTCCCTTTAAAGCATTTTTGATGAAATAAGAGTAACTTATATGTGCAGTTGGGTTAAAATTATAAATAGGAGTGTAAATAATTAGTGACTACTTAATTAATACATACGTGTATAGTTAGTTAGGCGATTAGGAGCTTCTTTATATAGCTGTAACTTCATTTACAGTGTAACAGATTTTGATTTTCAATACAAAAATTCTCTTTTTATGTTTCTGTCCCTCTCTTCTTCTTGCATGAGCTACACGATGGGGTTAGGGATTGATATTTGTCTCTGATCTGTAGAATTATTCATGGTATCAGAGCTTTGATTGCAACTGCGAGTCCGATTTCTTCGATTGAGGTGGATTTGTGTCGAATTCACTCAGTTTCAGAAAATAGTTTATTACTGTAAGGATTCGATAATGGCGGCAAAAACTGACCAAGATCACAATCATGCCCTGTTTCTTCATCCATCGGACATGACCGGAGCTCCGATCATATCAATTCAATTGACTGGCTCAGAGAATTACTCCACTTGGAGTCGAGCGATGCAAATCCAGCTTCTCGGGAAGAACAAGCTAGGGTTAGTCAATGGAACTCTAAAAAAGGAGGATTTTGACAAAGAGTTAGGTCACCAGTGGAATCGGTATAACGCTATAGTCCTGGGATGGATAACGAGCTCTGTATCGATAGAGTTAATCACAGGGATTTTGTATGCAAAAGATGCGAGAATAGTTTGGAAAGATTTGGGGAAATTTTTTGTCACGAACCAAAATCCCAACCATGATCGTGATGGCACCTCTCATGAAGACAAGGCCAGCCAATTCAACTAAACTTCATTCAAACAGTTAAACTATACAAAAATAATATAAGTACGGTTTAATAATAGCGATTTGCGGCAAAATACAGTGAACCATCCCGATTACAGCTCGAACCGGGGTGTCACAAAGTCATGAGCAACTAATGAAAATCCTAATAATAAGATTACTAATACAATATCTTGGCACAATTGTTCGAAGATACTGGAAATAACAAGATAAAAGAGATACAGGGCTGCTGGCGCCAATAGCTACCTCATAGTCTCTGAATCGCCGCTTTGACAGTAGTAATCAATGTCTCGGAGCGGAACCGATAACGCCTGAATCTGCACATATGGTGCAGGGAGTAATGTGAGTACTTCCAACTCAGTGAGTAATAATTATAAATAACAACTGAGAGTAAGGAATCACATAAGACATACAACAATCCATAATGAAACAGTAAAACATGTAAGTAATCAAGTCAATAACATGAAGTAAAAGAAAATATCATGACTGGCCAAGTCATATCTCGTAACGGCGTGTCACCCGTTCCCATGGGAGACCCGGCGCTTACTGTGGGGGGTGCAGTAGCGCAATATCTCGTGACGGCGTGTCACCCGATCCATTCACATCACATCTCGTGGCGGCGTGCCACCCGATCCCATTAAAATCATTTAAAAATATCATTTGAATTTCAAAACTGAATTTAAGAAATGAATCAAATCAGTTAGAAGACAGTGATAAATTACCCCTGAAAAAGGTTCACATAACCAGCACGAAGCCCAAATAATACCCCTAAAGGGTTCACATAACCGGCAAGAAGCCCGAATATGGCAATCAGCCCAAATCGTGATGATAACACGTAAGTTTCAATCAAATACATAGTAAAATCATCAATCGGGACGGACCAAGTCAC
>MCJB01000619.1:0-18131 GCA_002018475.1 Nicotiana obtusifolia | reverse complement strand
TGATTTAATTTAATATTCCAGAAAGCGACCAACTTTGGTCGCTTATGGCACCATAAAATTCCTTCCAGTAAGCGACCACAATTGGTCGCCCATTGAAATTCTGATTTAATTTAATATTCAAAAAAAGCGACCAACTATGGTCGCTCCTATCCCCATAAAATTTCCCTTCTGTAAGCGACCAACTTTGGTCGCAAATATTAAATGTGGGTCCAGTTGAGCACAACAAGGTACTAATACTACCATTAAAAGAAAAAAAAACTAAGGAAGATGTGCCAAAATATTACATATTAGTCTATGTATTATCTCTAACAAATCTCATAAATCCTTCAAGGTCCAGAGGAATTTCCGTTTGGTGGTGGTAGAAAATAAGCTTTGTTCATCACCGCTTCCGGGCGAAGCAGCATCCTGCGCAAGTTCCGCTAGCATTTCTTCATAAGCTTCGTCTATCTCCGGTTGTGATTCTGCAAGTCCAAAATCTCTTCTTTCTGAACGGATCCAATAGTACTGATTTTTCCAAGCTCTCCCTCATAGACGCTCTATGATCACCGATTTGAACTCTCGCTTGACTGAAAGCGCCCTCCGATGCCACTGTTGAAGCTTGAACACTTAAAATATCTCAAGCCATCGTTGAAAGAACCAGATAGTGTTTTTGTTTGTCCTTCCACCATTCCAAAACATCGAAGGAGCCGTCGGGATTCTCTGAATATTATCACCTTGAGAACCCCTTAACTCCGTCCAAGAACTAAGGGCTTTTAGGCCTGCAGTTCTTTTAGATGATTGCGAACTAGACGAAGTAGGAGTTGGACTATTTGGTCTAGCATGATCTAAGGCAAGTTGATAAGCATTATAAATTATTTGAGCATTTATTTTAATTGAGGCTTTTGCATCTCCAAGTGTAGCAAATTCCTCAGCTGAAAGTGATAAAGCGTTATAAATTTTTGAATACCAAAAGTGAGGACCTCCTAATTTCATTGTAGGATTTAACACTGCAGCAACACCAAAAATAGGGGGATAGGGAAAAAATATTTTTTAAACTTAGCTTTCATAGAATTAATAGCTTGTTGATAAATTACCTCACCCTCTGAGTAAATAAATCTGCAAGTGCTGCAATATAAACTAAACAGTTAGAAATAGCAGGATAATATTGCCCAGATAATTCATTTGTAGCAACATGAAATTGTTCTAAAAAGACTACAAGCATTTTAACATTAGTCCAATCTTGATTTGTAAGGTGCTCATCATCATCATCATCATCATCACCTACACGAGCATTATACGTTGTGCTTATTGGGTTTCTATATTCATATACAACAACTAAACTTTCATACATGTAATTCCATCTAGTCGGACAAGGTTTAGGAACCTTTCTTTCTCTAAGGCCAAATTCATCATATTTTTTAAAATAGTCTCTAAGTCTACTTCTACGGTTTAAATAAAAAAGCCAATTAAGAGCCATTTTAACCTTTTCAATTTTTATATTTAAAACTTTCATACCATCACCAACGATTAAATGGTAAATATGACAAATACATCTAACATGAAAAATATTACTAAATGCAGGATTTAGTGTAGTTGTAAGCAAGCCTATAGCATTAGTGTTACTAGAAGCATTATCCATTGAAACCGACATTATTTTATCTCTAATGC
The DNA here is from genome assembly GCA_002018475.1 of Nicotiana obtusifolia. Lineage (NCBI taxonomy): Eukaryota > Viridiplantae > Streptophyta > Magnoliopsida > Solanales > Solanaceae > Nicotiana > Nicotiana obtusifolia. Next base: position 16,484 of record MCJB01000619.1, on the reverse strand, counting down.
AAAAATATCTACAAATATCTGCAACTGTGTTAGCAATAAACTTACCTGTGTGGCGTGAATTAATTATTCTATAAGCAATAATGCGCTTTTGCCTTATCTACTCCTCATCTATCCAATGACTTGTAATAGTTAGATATCACAGTCATTACCACTTCTACCAATATCAGTAGTAATAGCAATGCGACAATCTATATGAGTAAATAAATAGCACAAATATTGTTCATATTCATGTTTATATTTATAAATATCGCTCTTTACGTTTGCGCGATGCCATCCTTTATAAGTAGGATTAAAAACTCTTCTAATATAATGCACAAAATAAGGGTTATAAGGAAAACTATAGGGTAAGCACATAACAGTAACCATTTTTACCAATTTTTCACGATCTTTATTTGGATCATAATATAAAATACCACCGGTAACAGTGTTAATTCCCGGTTGAACTAGATTTGAACATGTACTAGGGTTAACCGTAGTATCTACACTTGTCCCCTCGTCCGCAGCTTTCATTTGTAAATATCTAGCTTTATCTCTAGGGTGTTTCAATATGTGTCTAGTCAAACTACCCGTACCGCTACGGTTGCCAGTATATTTATGAGCCATCAAAGACCCATAAGTTTTACACTTAGCCTTATTTTATTCTCTTAGTTGAGTAAAGAAGTGCCAAACAAGAGATGTTTCGGGCCGTTTAGAAGGTTTTCTATTAAAAGTAGGGGTTACTACAGGAGGGTCAGACAGGGCATCAGTTGGGTTATTAACAGGAGTAGTAGGTGTATCATCTAAATCCGGCTGCATTTCATCTAAATCATCATTTTCCTCATCATTTTCAAAGATAGTTTGATTAGGATAAAGAGCATTCATAACTTCTTCATTTAATTGTTGACCTGTGCAATATCATGGCAAAATTGACTATCAAAAAATTGAAAACAAGGGTTATCACTATCAAGAATAACAGGTGGAGGAGGACGGGTAACAGGGGGAAGAGTAGTAGCTTGGCGACTAGATTCACCAATTTTAGATTTTTCCTTACCCTTACCACCAAATATTTTTTTCAAAGAAAAGTCCATATTAATTATAATTATACTAAATAAAACAATCAAAACTATAATATTAAAACTTAAGAGTTGGAACGAGTTTACCGAATTGACGAACAACTTTATGAAAATTGAATATCGTTGAAGACTCGAAGACTTGAATACTTCAATTCACCAACTTCATAATTTTTCACGAAATTGCAATAATAAAGTAAGCAATTATGGAAGAAAATTAGAGAGAGATTGATGAATTTGTGAGTAAAAATAAAAGAATGAGGGGGTATTTATAGTTAAGAATAGGAAAAAAGTGTATTTATAAAAAGTTTGGGGTTAAAACAAAGTTTGGGGGCCAAATGGCTATTTTTTAAACTTTCAAACGGCTGAAAATTAAAGGCCAACGGCTAGATTTTAAAAATCTGACCGTTGGCCCTTTTTTTTAAAAAAAAATTTAAAAAATAGCCGTTGGGGCCCGTTTGACCTGTTTGGCCCAGTTGCCAGGCCCGCCTGCCGGTCCCGGGCTAAACGGTCCCAGGCTCACGGGCTATTTGGTCAGGACCGGCCCGCTATGGACTTTTGCACCACTAGAACCGGCCCGTTTGGCCCGTTTGGCACGCGGGCCCGGGCCGATCCCGTGCTAGGCCCGGCCCACGATACACCCTTACTTCAAACTTCGCCGAACCTTTATATTTTGACTCTTCCTGATAAAAAATTATAGCTGCTCCGACTATTGAAAGTATTAAAAATAATTTAGTTAGGGACTATATTGATATGCGCGATAGAGAAAAAGAAAAATGAAATAGAAAAGGGAAAATACGAAAAGAACAATATAGGAAATTTGGCGAGCGCAAAATCAAAGTGAGAGACACTTTTAAAGCAACCCAGCGCATCATAGTAAACGGTAATACCTTCTGTCCGTACTCCGTAGTCGTTATTTTACAAACTATCTTCACAGATTATGAATGAGCTGGACCAATTAGAACAGAGTAGAATCAATAGATATAGAGGATTGATAATCACATAGCGTATTAGTTGTTATAAATTGTCTCAGATTTTTGGTATTCAGAAAATATATGTTGAAGAGCCAAACTCAACTTAGTTTTCTATTGAAGAGTGTAATAATTGTTGTATTCTCAAAGATTTCAATTTTGATTCTGGAAAGTGGGTCTTGATTTTTGCTTGTGAAAGGCTAAAAATTTACTAGTTTGTTTTTTAAAAACGGGTCCAAATGGAATGTAGAGGATTGACTTAATTAGTTAGAATTGAGGTGTTATTGTTGTGTTGTAAAAGTAGAAGAAAGAGGAGGTGAAGATGAAGAATAAGGGAGAGGATGTAGACCCACCATTTTCAGTAGCAAAAGACTTAACAATTAGTCTTTTAAGGGTGATTTCAATGTTGATCATATTTGTTTGTAGTTGGGGTAGTAATTGGATTGGCTTCAACCTCGCATATTAAATGGTACTTTACCTTCCAACCTCAAGCAGATTATTATTGCAAATAATGCATTGGCTAATACAGTGAACAAAGATAGTAGTGGCAATTGTAAAAAGGATGATTGTTTAAGCATGGGAAGTTTCGTTAGGCCCAAAGTATTGATGCATGGATTGTCGGACGATGAATTGTTTTGGAGGGCTTCATTGGTGCCTTATTTAAGAGAGTGCCTAAAGTGGTTTTTATGTTCTTGACCAGGGGAGATTTACCATTGTTGCAATTTGTGGGAGAGGTTCTTTGACGGGCAGGATGTGAACAATTACTCGACATATGTTCATTCACTCCCCGGATATGTGCTTAGTGTTTCCAATACCTCAGTTTTCTACAAGCGCCAAAGTCAGGTATGGTTTCTTGGTGACTCAACTGTAGTTTGTTTATTGATATTCTTTCGTGCTTATTTTGTGTGAGGATAAAGGTATCATATGCTGATCAGCATATATGAAGAATCTTAAATTGCACTGATCAGCAATGGAGCACTGCTACCTTCTTGCTGCAAGCATCGAATTTCCTGTCTCCTGGAAAACTTTTCGTTCGTGAATAAATGAAAAATATGCTGAACTGTGTAATATATTACCTCTTGTGATGTAAATGAATGAGAATTTGGTTTACAAGGTGTACTGAGTGTTGCTACTTACTACTAAAATTGAGTTGTGGAGCTGTGTGATTCACTTTCGTCCAACAATAATAGAAGACGAGTTAGGTAGCTGGAGTGCTGTTGATATTTATGTTATATACTATTAACCATGTGGTTTGATTATAGTATTATGTTTTATTTATTGGAACAATTGTTTATTTATTTATTCAATTTAATGAAGTCTTAATTTAAATAGATCATTTGTTCATATGTGTGCCCTTTACTTATATAGTAGACGATTTAGTGTATGGAGCTTTAGCTCATGCGCGGAAGATTAAATTATCGGTTCTTATAAGTTATAAAGTTAATGTTCACAATCAAAGATGAAACTGGGCAGAGTATCTTGATGATTGTAGCATAAGATTAAATTATAATCTATCTTGATTATGGGAATGGTACAGTTCTAACTTCTTATGCTAGTACATTTTTGTGTATTGAACGGACCAAGTAGAGAGATAAGTGTTTTTGTACTGAATATATAAAACTACCTCTCTAGCTCATTGAATGTTCTTATACTCTTAATCTTGATATAATTGTTATGATCAATGTGCTTCATTCATTATTTTGATTTATTAAAAGGTACGACTCAACTGCGAGTTAATGTATTCCTGGTAAATTGAATAATGGCGAAGTGCATTTGTGAAATAATAATTAGTTGATAGAATCCGTGTCTTGACTATTGAGACTGATGATACCCCTTTATGGATGCTTGAAAGTTTTCATGTGAAAACCCTGCAGGCGGATTTTGTATCCGTCACATGAAATAAGTTACGCGGAAGTATAAAGGATTAAATTAGTCGATGAATTAAATTGTCAGTAATTTAATTTATCTGATTGGTATTTGTAATCTTAACACCGGGAGTTAAATAAGTTTTAATGAATGATTTCGAAATTAAACTGAGGAGTGCAATTACAGCTTTCTAGTGGAGTAAATTGTAATTTATTGTGGTAGGATTAATTCATTCATATTCCGAATTAATACCACAATAGGAAGCCTCGTTATTAAATCTGTGGTCCCTGCTGTGCCTGAATATTCTAGAATAAGGAAATTAAATAAGAAAATAGTATCCTTGGTGGGTTAGGAGACTGCTACACATTTTTGGTGCGTAGTAGACTCCTACACGTTTTTGGCTACACGTTTTTTGTAGGAATAAGACTTCTACACGTTTTTTGTCTTGGATTACCTAAAAAACGTGGATAAATAAAAGAAAAAAAAATCCTAAAAGGGCATTATTCTTGCTGGCCGAATTTTCCACACAAAGAGGACTATTATTCTTGAGTCGAAATACTTGCCACTCAAGTATCACGTTCGTAGAGATTCAGGATACACAACAGAAGACCGTAGACCTGGATAACGCGAACATTATTGAAGATTTGTGCAGTAACTTCAAAAGGTTAGTGTTACTATCTCGTAATTGATTATATTTATCTAGTTTACATGTAAGATTATTTGGTCTTGGGTGATTGCTTCTGCTGCGTTTATATGCCTATTTCTATCAATTGGCATCAAGAGCCAGGTTACATCTAACTAGATAATGTAATACTTCATGAAACAGAAACCCTAGAATTGGTATTGTTTCTGAATGCATGTTTGTCATGTTAGAAACAATGATGTTTTATGAAAAACGAGATTGATTGTGTAGTTTATGATTTCTGGAATCAAAACTATTGTTAGAATCAGAAATAACATGTTACTTCATGAAACAGAAATCCTAGAATTGGTATTGTTTTTGAATGCATGTTTGTCTGAATTTATGAATTCTGGAATAATGGATATTATTAGAATCAGTATAAATAATATGTGATATGATTGTATCTGATTTTATTCAAAAGTAGAAAAAAAACGGAAAAAACCGATTTTACCGAGTGGTCATGTTTTTGGAATTCTGAATTTTTTTTTGACGAACTACGATTGACCTGAAATTTGGTAGGTTCATCGGAAACGGCCCAATGAACAATACACACTATGGTGATCAACGGCCTTTTTTGGCCATTCGGGGTCGTTTAGATGGGTTTTTGGGCGTTTTTCTGTTTTTAGAAAAAATTTTATTAACGGAAAATTTTTATTTTAACAAATAATGGTGTTAGGGTTCATTCTCTATGGTCTCCATTGTATATAGCAGTAATATAATGAATTTATGTGTTGACATAGGTCTTCCTCCCTATCGGATAGATTTATTGTGGTTAATTACTGTGCTGTAATCCCTAATTAATTGATAACTTGTCTTGACTCTCCATCTGAGTTACACGTTCGTTCAATGGAACTAGGGATAATTTAATGTGATATCTACCTAATATAAATTATCAGTTTACTCTCCATCTGAGTTGGTTCTGATTTTTATGGGGTAATATATCTGGCATGACTCATATATTTTGCATGAATAGTTAAGTTTCCCTATCGAATCTAACTATTCGGTAAGCATAGTTTATGTGTGATGTGGTTTGAATTTTATTATTCTTTCAACATATCTAATGATCTATTTGATGTTTATATCTCCCAGATTAATCATGTCTTCTTTCAACCCACTTACCGTTATTCTGAACCAAAACAAGTTAGAGGGTCCGAATTATGTTGACTGGAAACCAAACTTGGATATTGTCCTAACTGCTGAAGGTTACAAATTTGTGCTGATTGATGAGTGCCCGGAAAAACCTGGGGAAGATGCTTCGGAAGATCAGATTAAGGCCTATGATAAATGGGTTAAGGCTGATGAGATGGCGCGATGTTACATTCTTGCCTCTATGGCGAATGTTTTGCAACATCAGCATCAGTCAATGGGGTCTGCGTACGATATGCTTGAAAATCTAAAAGAGATGTTCGGAGAGCAAAATCGTGCGGCTAAGCAGACAGCCATGAAAGCCCTTTTGAACACAAAGATGGCTGAAGGATCTTCGGTTAGGAAGCATGTACTTGACATGATGAGTCTTCTGAACGAACTCGAGGTGCTTGGAGCTGTGATTGATAAGGAATCTCAAGTTGAGATGGTCCTACAGACTCTGCCTGACAGTTTTCAGCAATTTCGCTTGAACTACAATATGAACAAAATGGATTTGTCACTTGCGAAATTGTTGAATGAGCTACAGGCGGCAGAGTCCATTATCAAGCAGCAAGCCCCAGTTGTGGCAATGACTGTTGAGAAAGGTTCAGTTTCTAAGACGAAAGGCGGACAGAAAAAGAAGAAGGCTTGCACGGTTGTGGCACCCGTAGGTGCTGCTGGTGGTGTAAGCAAGCCTAAGAGCAAGTGTTTTCACTGCAAGCAGCCTGGGCACCACAAGAAACAATATCCCACCTATCTGGCCAAGATGAATAAGCAAGGTAATTCATATTTAAATGTCGTTGAAGCTTGTTTAGCGGCTGTTTCTACCATGTCATGGTGTGTAGATTCGGGAGCCACTAATCATATCTGCACTTCTTTGCAGGGGTTTCAGGAAACGCGGCGGCTAAGTGAGAATGAAGTTTGCGTTTTTCAAGCCAATGGCGAACCAGCACCAGCTTTAGCATTAGGACATATTAGAGTTGAGTTTAGTAGTGATAGAGTTTTGAATTTAAAAGATGTTTTATATGTACCTTCCATTAGAAGGAATTTGCTTTCAGTTTCGAGATTAATGGATGCTGGTTATAATGTCTTTTTTATTAATAACTCTGCTATTATAAGTACAATAGATTTTTTATCTACACTGCTGCCAGAGTACATGATCTGTTTATACTTGATATTTCTCCTGATGTGCTGCAACCGAAAGAGCTAAATAACGTTGACCTGCCACGTAAAAGGAAGCGTATTTCTGAATTGAGTCAAACTTATTTATGGCATTTACGTCTAGGTCATATAAATCTAAATAGGATCTCAAGGTTGGTTTCTGATGGACCCCTGAGTTCATTGAAAGTGGAGGCACTACCAACCTGCGAATCCTGTTCAGAAGGAAAAATGACCAAGAGACCCTTCCCTTCAAAAGGAAATAGAGCCAGTGATAAGTTAGAATTAATCCATTCCGATTTGTGTGGACCTATGAATATACAAGCAAGAGGTGGTTTTGAGTATTTTGTGACTTTCACAGATGACTACTCTAAATACGGATATATTTATTTGTTGCGCCGTAAGTCTGAGTGCTTTGAGAAATTCAAAGAATTTAAGACAGAAACGGAGAAACGACATGATAAACATATCAAATCATTGCGATCTGATCGCGGTGGTGAATACCTTTCTGCAGAATTCATTAGATACTTATCAGATTGTGGAATAACGTCTCAATTATCTGCTCCAGGAACACCACAACAAAATGGTGTAGCAGAAAGAAGAAATAGAACCCTTATGGAAATAGGCAGATCAATGTTGAGTTATTCCGATTTGCCCTCATCCTTTTGGGGATATGCTTTAGAAACAGCTAATTACATTCTGAATTTGGTTCCTTCCAAGTCAGTACCTTGAACTCCAACAGAATTGTGGACTGGGCACAAACCTAGTCTGCGGCATATTCGAGTTTGGGGTTGTCCAGCACATGTGTTGAAAGGGAAAACAGATAAATTGGAATCGAGGACAGAGGTGTGCGTTTTTATTGGATATCCAAAAGGAACAAAGGGAGGTTTATTTTATTGTCCAAAAGAAAAGAAGGTGATTGTTACAACAAATGCCAAATTTCTGGAAGAGGATTATTTAATAAACCATGTTCCTAGAAGCAAACTTGTTTTACAGGAATTGAGCAAAGAAATAACAAAAGATCCATCTCCAAAACATATCCCGGCAGCCAGTATTGATTTACCACTGTGTTCTCGTAGTGGGAGGAATGTCAATAGGCTAGAGGACACACAAGAGGCATTGCCTGACATCTCGCTGCCCCAAAGCAGTGGGAGTAATGTTGAGCAACCTGCAATTGAAGAAGAAGCTCATGAAATCCTGGCACCACAAGGTGAGGAGAATAACGTTGAGCACCCAGTTCTTCATGATGATGTCGTGGACGAAATGCACCTGTAGTGTCTCGTCGTAGTGGGAGAATTATTAGAAAACCTTCTTGGTATGTACTCTTGGGAGAATCTTATGATAGGATCCCTGAAGAGACTAATACAGAACCTCTAAATTACGACGAAGCACTACAGGATATAGATGCTGAAAAATGGATTGTTGCTATGAAATCTGAAATGGAGTCTATGTACTCCAATCAAGTCTGGGATCTTGTGGAACCACCTGCGGGAGTCAAACCTATTGGCTGTAGATGTATCTATAAGAAAAAGAGAGGAGTGGATGGAAAAGTGCAAACTTTTAAAGCAAGGCTTGTTGCGAAAGGGTTTACTCAGAAAGAAGGGATCGATTATGAGGAAACTTTTTTACCGGTAGCCATGCTTAAATCAATAAGACTCCTCTTATCTATTGCTGCTCATTATGGTTATGAGATCTGGCAAATGGATGTCAAGACGGCTTTCCTTAATGGAAGTCTTGATGAGTTCATTTATATGGCATAACCAGACGGTTTCAAGAAAAGCGGTGATGAGCACATGTTGTGTAAGTTGAACAATTCCATTTATTGATTGAAACAGGCATCTAGGGCATGAACACTTGTTTTGACAAGTCGATTAAGACTTTCGGTTTTGATCAATGTGAAAACGAGTCTTGTGTCTATAAAAAATGGGATGGAGAAAAAGTAGCATTTTTGGTAGTGTATGTAGATGATATCTTGCTCATAGGAAATAATGTGGGCATGTTGAATTTAGTCAAGGAGTGGTTGTCCTCACATTTTGATATGAAGGACTTGGGAGAAGCAGCTCATATCCTTGGGATCAAGCTCACGCGAGATCGCAAGCAAAGGATATTAGGCTTGTCTCAAGCACTTTATATTGATGCTATTCTCGCCAGATTTAGCATGCAAGATTCCAAAAGGGGATTCCTTCCTTTTAGGCATGGAATCTCTCTGTCGAAGGATCAGTCTCCCAATCGGCTGATGAGATAGAGTAGATGAAGGTAGTCCCTTATGCTTCTGCTGTAGGGAGTCTTATGTATGCAATGCTATGTACTAGACTTGACATCTGCTTTGCTGTTGGCATAGTTAGAGATTTCAGTCTAATCCTGGGAAAGAACATTGGACTGTCGTTAAGCATATAATCAAGTACCTGAAAAGGACTAGGGATTATATGTTGGTTTTTCACTCAAGCGATCTTGTACCCATTGGGTATACAGACTCAGATTTCTAGTCAGATAGAGATTCTAGAAAATCTACCTCAGGACATGTGTTTACCTTAGGAGGAGGAGTCATAACTTGGAGGAGTATTAAGCAATCATGTGTTGCTGATTCCACCATGGAAGCCGAATATGTGGCTTCCTCTGAGGCTGCTAAGGAGGCTGTTTGGCTCGGGAACTTCCTGAAAGAGCTTGGTGTTGTCTCTTCAGTACAAGCGCCAATTATACTTTATTGTGATAATAGTGGTGTGGTTGCAAACTCGAAGGAACCACGAAGCCATAAGAGGAGTAAACATATTGAGCGTAAATATCATTTAATTCGTGACATTGTTCAGAGGGGAGGGGTAAAAGTTTTGAAGATTGCATCAGCGGACAATTTGGCAGACCCGTTTACCAAAAGCTTGCCGTAGAAGACTTTTGACAAGCATGTAGAAGAAATGGGTATTAGAGTTGTAGATGCATGGTTATGAGTCTAAGTGGGAGATTGTTAGGATATACTATTAACCATGCGTTTGATTATAGTATTATGTTTTATTTTTTTTTGAACAATTATTTATTTATTTATTCAATTCAGTGAAGTCTTTATTTAAATAGATCATTTGTTCATATGTGTGCCCTTTACTTGTATAGTAGATGATTTAGTGTATGGAGCTTTAGCTCATGTGTGGATGTTAGTTCTTATAAGTTATAAAGTTAATGTTCACAATCAAAGATTAAACTGGGCAAAGTATCTTGATGATTGTAGCATAAGATTAAAATATAATCTATCTTGATTATGGGAATGGTTTAGTTCCAACTTCTTATGCTAGTACATTTTTGTGTATTGGACGGACCAAGTAGAGATAAGTGTTTTTGTGCTGAATATATAAAACTACCTCTCTAGCTCATTGAATGTTCTTATACTCTTAATCTTGATATGATTGTTATTATCAATGTGCTTCGTTCATTATTTTAATTTATTAAAAGGTACGACTCAACTGCGAGTTAATGTATTCCTGGTAAATTGAATAATGGCAAAGTGCATTTGTGAAATAACAATTAGTTGATAGAATCTGTGTCTTGACCTTGAGATTGATGATACCCCTTTATGGATGCTTATAAGTTTTCATGTGAAAACCCTGCAAGTGGATCTTGTATCTGTCACATGAAATAAGTTAAGCGGAAGTATAAAGGATTAAATTAGTCGATGAATTAATTGTCAGTAATTTAATTTATTTGATTGGTGTTTGTAATCTTAACATGGGGAGTTAAATAAGTTTTAATGAATGCTTTCGAAATTAAACAGAGGAGTGCAATTACAGTTTTCTAGTGGAATAAATTGTAATTTATTGTGGTAGGATTAATTCATTCATATTCCGAATTAATACCACAATAGGAAGCTTCGTTATTAAATCTGTGGTCCCTGCTGTGCCTGAATATTCTAGAACAAGGAAATTAAAAGGAAAATAGTATCCTTGTTGGGTTAGGAGACTGCTACTCGTTTTTGGCTAGGGTTTACCCTAAAAAACGTGTGTATATAAAGAAAGTTATTCAACCCTAAGGATTATTCGTTCTTTAGCCGAATACTTGCCACGTATTATGTTCATAGAACTTCAGGATACACAGCAGAAGATCGTAGATCTGGAGAGCACGACGCTATTGAAGATTTGTGCAACAGCTTCAAAAGGTTAGTGTTTCAATTTCGTATTTGATTATGTTTGTCTAGTTTACATGTAAGAATATGATCTTGGGTACTTGCTTCCGCTGCGTTTATATGCCTATTTTCTATCAAGAAGATGAGGCACTCAATGTGAAACTACTATTCGATTTGCTAGTCCACAAAACTTAAACTCTTCTTGATTAAAATTCTGAGTAGACACTATTTTGTGAGAAAAAATTTAAATTATCGCATCATAAAATACGACAAATACAACGACTTGTTTATGTGAGCTGTAATATTCACTAAGTAGATAAAAAGAACAACATATATTTTTTTCCATTGACATAACTTCTGATAAATATCTTTTTATCCCATCTCTATAATGAAAGAATTTAAAAGGCATGCACAACAAAAATAACAGTCATTAACAATGGATTGTTTTGAGACTTGATATTTACAGTATCAGTTTTAGTTAAATTATTAAATAGATGACCCCTCCATGTGCACACACATTAATAAGAAGATCAAGATCGATAACTGTGCACCCTTAATTCATCGTAAGTTCGTCAATTTGACTATTTCAATCATCACCTTTTTTTTAAAAAGAATTATCGCATTTTCTTGGCTTATTCGTCAGTTTCTAGCTTCTTCTGTTTATATTGGTATTGAGTTTGATAGTCATATGTTGATGGTCATGATGCTGACATATTAACAACCAAAAGACTTTAAAATTTTAATTTATAGTATTGGAAAGTTTTCTAACGGTCACGTACTATAATCCTCAAAAGGTATTGGACAATCTTGGGAATCTCCATAGCAGAAACAACTTGCGAAAAGCTGAGAATGGCTGCTTTATAGAACGTTTGATGCATAATTGGGCGAAGCTATATTAACTCGAGGATGTGGTGATAACCCTTTGTCGAAAAATTATATTGTATATATAAATAAAATATTATATTTTATAAATATATAAGATATATTGAATACTTTTTGTTGAAATTTTTTTTTACTTCTTTTAAATTTTAAGCATATTTGATAAATTCGTCACTTCACTACTGCTATATTGCGTAACTTTGTGGCGAAGTGATTCGTGAAAATGATCAAATTGTAATCATTGATTAACTTGGGTGAGTTAAGTATGTTTAGGACTACAGATAGAATGGTTATAATCATGTTAACGTTAATTTGATAGAACATTAAGCGACTATGTACATATAAATCCAAGATTTAACACATGCTTAATTGACGTTGTCAGTTCAAATGCACGTAATGTCCGATCAATGTAGATAACTTGTGCAGAGCAATGGTCATCAGTGCGTGATAGAGAGATTAGTAGCCTGTTTGGTCAAATCTTCTCCGAGCAAAAAAAAGTGCTTTTTTTTCTTTTAAAATTGAAGTGTTTGGCGGAACTTTTAGAAATTTTTGAGTTGAAACAGAACCAGTTTTGGAAAAGTAAAAAGAAGTAGCTTCTCTCTAACAGCACTTTTGAAAAAAATACACTTAGAAGCAGTTTTTAAAAGCTTGGCCAAACAATAATTGCTGCTCAGAAGTGTTTTTCAAATAAATTAACCAAACACAAACTGCTTCTCGCCAAAAATACTTTAGAAAAAAAGACTTTTAAAAAAAAATACTTCTCAAAATAAACTGATTTTGACAATTTGGCTAAACATGCTATAAAAGAAAGTCACAACTTAATGGACATTGTTGTAAATCATTTGGTCAATCGTATTCCTAAAAACTCTCAACATGTAATTCGGATTTCGAAACATACGGTCGTAGTAAATATGTCGATAGAAATTTATCCCAACCGAAATCAGAATCCTCTTCTTCATAATATATAATATATTATATATATTTAATACACACATACTAAAAATTATAACATGTTGTAGGCTATTATTTGTTGGGCAGCTAAATCTTAACCATTTCTTTAGAAATTAATCTATATTTATTGCACAAATTTCGTTAGAAGCAGTGCAGCAATATAAAACACTTTAAAGTCAGCTGGTTTTTGTGGTACATCCCGTGATTGGTGCAACTCTCGGTGCTTATCAAAAAATGGTACAACTTTTAATGACATAATTACTTTTGTTTTGCCCTTTAATGACACACAAAAATGAAATAATCATTATTGAGTAATAATGCACGTCGCAACTTGTCCGCCGGTCATTAAATATTTCGGTCACTGAATTTAGCCCCAAATTGTTGACTTAACTAAACATGCCTTTTATATTGTACCAGGAAATTTTGCTAACTTATTCGCTATATATACCCGTGACAAAAGCTTGGTGTTGAGTAATATCTTTCAACTTTAAACGAGAAGAAGGGTGGTAGGCGGTCCGTAAAATTTAAATGTATAAATAATTTTTTCAGACAAGTTTAGGGGATAACTTATATAATTCTCTTAATTTTACTTTTTTTTTAAAACAAAGTTAGACTAGATAAAGACAATTATCTAACTGTCTTATGGTTTCAGCTTTACATTTTCTGACTGTTTCTACAAGACAACAGATTTCCAACGACTCTAGAATACATTACATATTTTAAAGAAGAATAAAATCTTGATCAGATATGGTATCTATGGATCTGTAATTTTTTAAAGTAAAGTTTGTTTTAGTTTTTCAAAAAAGATCGAAAGGAAGCATAAGAAATGGCCTAGATTCAATCATCGGCCGTCCCCCGGCTCTAATGATTGGAATAATAATTAATATCTTTATCATAGTTAATGGAGTCTAGCACATATAGCAGTATCCATATAGCCATATAGGTAGGTTGTTAGCAATATCATATTTTAATGAGTCTAGTGTAACCCCTTTTTTGATAATACATAGTATATATCGAGAAAAGCTGCTGGGAACTTTAGGTGAAATATTTTTGTTAGTTAATGGTGCATCAGGATCAAAATTACATTAATATCCAACAGAATACCAATCTAGGATCTAAATTTGGTGGATTTAATAATATTATAATACTAAATAGTAGTATTTTTGAAATCATGAATTTCGAATTTAATATATATCTTACGTAGTGTATTAAAAATAATGAGTTCAGTTGAACTCATTATATTCAATAAATCTATATCCGTCTTTGCTCTTGTCTACTCCCTCCGGTCCAAATTATGTATTTCTAAACAAAATTGCACACTTCTTAATAGATATATTAAATATTGTTAATTATAAGACATTTATTTTTTCTTAAATATTTCATTTAAATTATACTTTCTTAATGACATGTTGGTCGATAACTGGCAAAAATCGATCGATTCATGACAGTAAGTAATCGTATGGTTGGTAGAGCCAACCGACTGGTCGGTATTTTTCGATCGATTTTGGTCGATCAATTAAATTTCACAATCTACCAAAAAAAAAAAAAAAAACAGTCGGAAAAACCGACCGAAGTCGGTCGGTATTTTTAATTATGTAATTAAAAAATGTACCATTTAATCGAATCGGGATAACCGCAAAAACTTGAATATTAACTTTAATTTAGTTTAAATGAAAAATCGACCAAAGTTTATTGGCTTCTTGAAAAATAAATTTCACGCGCCGCAAAAATAGTTTTCTACATTTCTACGCCAAAAAAATCGAAGGAAGTTGGTCGGTTTCGTAAATTTAAAAATAAATTATTTTGAAAAACCGACCTACTTCGTTCGATTTTTTGATCGGCCGCAGTCGGTTTTGTTCTAATTTTTAGTAGTGTAATAACGATATATTTGAAAAATAATAATAAATAATCCTTCTTTTTTAATTGAAAAAGGTCAAATATTATGAAACAAATTTAATATTGCAAAAATTACTAAAATTTGAAACTAGGGGAGCTTATCTAGTAAAATTACTTGAATTACTCATCAAGAATCTTTTTCACAAGTCAAAATATTCTTGTTTCCTTTTTCCTGTTAGTTTATTATAGTTTTGTAGAAGTGGAAGGTGAAAACTAATTTGTTACGTTTTTCAATTTGCATTCTTTTTATGATGGTCCTTTTACCACAAGATATACGCAACAAGACAAGGCATAGATAAACAAATTAAGCCATTTAACAGCTAGAGGAAAAGTGCAACTTCTGTATCATGTGTTGAGAATATATACATCAGAGAATCTATACAGTGATCACATCTTGACTTTCGAATGGCAACTTGACTTAATAGCAAGAGAATTAACCACAATGGAAATTTCACATAGTTATAAACAGGTGCATGAATCTTGAAAATTTTGAGTACCTTCATTTTACCATGCAAAGTTGAAGTGGATGTCAAGTTCAAAATTTCAGCTTCAATATCCTTCATAAAATTGGGACTTGTTTGGAGTTTGTCCCAGTAATATTAGCATAACTGCTGATATTTAGCTCTCCCCTAGAAGGAACAATTCCATTTTCAATTAGGATTTCACCCACTGATCAATTCATGTTACCAGTGGCAACAAAGAGAAGCTACCGCGTTCTTGTATTTGAAGCTCCCATAATTCGGATTCTTAATCGTGATTATCAACCCTAATGTCACGTTTAGGCTTAAACGTGGGAAGTTTTGGAATTCAATGTCATATAGAGAAATAAGGTGGAGAATGACTTGAGGTTTTTTGGGCTTGCAAACAGTAAAGAACAAAGTGACAGAGACAATTACAAGAATAATTAACAAAAACATATTAGAACCACAACAAATCTTGAGATTTCTCCTGGAAATTTTACGACCTGCCATAATACTCTTTCTGAATGAAAATAAAGGGGGAATTAGTGATTTACGTGTCAAAAATATTTGGAGAAGAAGTGGTTTTAATTAATACAAGGGGAGTTGATCTTAGTTTTGATTTCACTTTGAAAAAACTATATATTAAACTAAAGCATGATGTGCAACCTCAAATCATATGTATGTTCTAAACATGGACTTATCTTTTGTTGGTGTTGTGAGCACGTGATTTTTGTCACGCCCAGAATGCTCCTATAAAAAAATAAAAAAAATAAAAAGAAATAGATTTTTAATTACTATTAGCTTATTTTAGGAATTTTATTAGATTTTTAAATTACTTACATTTTCTTACTTATTTAATTTTTAATTAATTAAATCATGAAAATACCAAAAATATCATGCATTGAATTTAGGATTTGTTTTTTCATTTTTAGGATTAAATTAGTAATTATTTGTTTTATAAAATTAGAAAATCACGAAAATAGTTCATTTTTTACATTTTTTTCTTAATCTTTAAGCTTTAATTCTTAGAATTAAGTGTTATTATAATTTTTATAATCAGTTAGGTAGCTTAAATTCATATTTAGATAGTTTAGGATTTATAATTATTAGGATTCTTAGTTTAAAAAAATAAAAAGAGAAAATTAAAAACAAATTTGAAAAACAAAACAAAAGAGAAAAGGGAATCAGACTGGGCTTGTATTTAAAATTTAAACAAGCCCAAAACAATTCAACGGAACCAGCCCAGACCCAATTCCCCCCAAACCCAAACGACGTCGTTTGGTTAATTGTTGATCTGAGCCGTTGATCTCAGATGATCCAACGGCTCACAACTAACCCCCC
>MCJB01000618.1:38415-51560 GCA_002018475.1 Nicotiana obtusifolia | reverse complement strand
AAGTAGTCGCATAGACTTTCTCTGCCCAATGGTACCTCAACTCCTCGAACATACGAGACGAAGCGATGATGAACCCAATTCGCATATAGTTCGCGAACTAGGCTCAAGTTTGCCGGCCCTGGGCAATCAAGCAATTTGTCCATTCTAAAGAGGCGGAGGCGAGCAAGAACATCCGGGAATCGCCTTTCTAGTGATGTGGTGTTGATGCCCATCTCTGAGATGTAGCGCCCTGTGGGAACAAAGTTCTTATACCAGACAGCAGCCGCATCATTGACAAAGTCCAACCGGGGGCGAGGCCGTGTGGGAACTTGCTGTGAGCCTTCATCGACTTGTTTGCCTTTGGATTGGCGAGAGGATCCTTCTCCCTGTTTGCGTTTTTTAGGCGCTTGTGAGGTGGCGGAAGCCTTTCCAATTGCTTTTCCCTTTACGTCGTCACGTGCCATCCTGCAATACGACAGATAGAAAAGTGAGAATAGTGTAGTACAATTCCAGGAAAGGACCCCACACTTAAACTCGACGTATAAAAACAAGTGTGTGCAAGACAAGTGACGGGTACTCAAGACTTCCCCGCGTGTGAGAAAGAGCAATGTGAGTAAGGGGTAAGGACAATAAATGAGCAAAGCTTGGCACTTTAGAGGTAAAACGAGAAAATATAGGCATACATGAAACTAACATATATAATTTTACAACATACATGAGTAATAGGTAGGATGCCCGACATGTTCATATCAAAAACGACCCCTCAACACGTATAATTCACCCAAACTACCCCACACTTAATTCAAATGCATGTACAAGTAATTCCGATTACTCAGACTTCACCGGAGCTTAAAAAATTATCATTCAGGCATTTAAACAAACATGTGGTGTGCAGGAATAGTGTTCTTCACCATCAACAATGGTGAAGTGTAGTAGCCTTCCCGATTTTTGACGAAGTAGAGGGAATGGTAGTTTACTACTCCGATACAACCAAAATCAACCAAAAATTGTGGCATACACGCAGATTATCAGAAGTGTGAGCAAAAATTAAGAAGAAGGGTTGTAGGGAAAGGGAACATGAATGGAGAAACATATATATAAGATAATGACAATATAATAGAGGATGAGAGAGAGAGAAGAAAATCATCATACCTGATAAAATGAAGAGCTAAAAGAGAAAACTGAATTTTGTATGAAGAGGAAGAAAAATTCGCGGGCAAACAGGGTGGTGTTTGTGTGCTGTTGCTGCCTTTTGAAGTGAAGAAACGGGTGGGTTGGGGGGAAATATAAGGGTTAGGTTGTTAGGAGAAATGGGTTATGGGTCGGGTATAAGTGGGTATGGGAAAAAAATTAAAATAGAAATAACTTACCTGGTCACCCCCCCAGCCGGCGCCTAGCGCCCACCCTGGCACTGGGGGTCTTGGAGTTCACTGGTTTCAGCGCAGCAGGCAGTGCCGGGCGCTGGCCTAGGCGCTGGAGGCAGTAACGTTTCGCCACTTTTTTTTTTTTTTTTTTTCATATTACTCATTACAATATTCCATACACTATTTTTAATACATCAAATACATTACTCTAGCTAATCTAAAAAATCAAAACAAGAGTTAACTAAAAACAACATTAAACATTGGGTTGCCTCCCAACAAGCGCCTGATTTAACGTCGCGGCACGACTCAACTTTTTCGCCTTATTCATTGGTAAGCACGATCTTGGTTTTGTCCCTATTGACCAGACCTCCCCAATAATGCTTAACCCTTTGTCCGTTCACCAAGAATTTTCTTTCACTGTTTAGAGCGCGCAACTCAATTGCACCATACGGCGTAACTCGCACCACTTCAAAAGGACCTGACCACTCGACTTTAGCTTTCCGGAAAACAGCCTTAATCTCGAATTGAATAATAGCACTTGCTGGCCCGGTTCAAAATGGCGCGGTTTTATGTGCTTGTCATGCCATCGCTTTGTCTTTTCTTTATATAGTTTGGCATTCTCGTAGGAGTGTAGCCGGAATTCATCTAGTTCATTCAATTGCATGAGTCGCTTTTCGCCCGCAGCTTCAAGATCCATATTCAATTTCTTTATCGCCCAGTAGGCTTTATGTTCCAACTCCACCGGTAGGTGGCAAGCTTTTCCGTAGACTAATTTGTAAGGCGATGTTCCAATTGGAGTTTTGAAAGCTGTCCTGTATGCCCAAAGAGCGTCATCTAACTTTGAAGCCCAATCCTTTCTATTCACGCTCACCGTCTTTTCCAAGATTTGTTTGATCTCTCTATTGGATACCTCGGCTTGGCCGCTTGTTTGGGGATGGTATGCTGTGGCAACTTTGTGACGCACCCCATATTTTGCTAAAAGATTATTGAGCAGCCGATTGCAAAAATGTGTTCCTTCATCGCTAATCAATGCCCGTGGAGTGCCGAATCTGGAAAATACGTTCTTCTTGACGAATGCGGCAACTACCGTGGCATCATTTGTAGGCAAAGCAATTGCCTCTACCCATTTTGACACATAATCAACAACAAGCAAAATGTACTTGTTCCCTCTGGAAGGTGGGAACGGTCCCATGAAGTCTATCCCCCAAACATCAAAGAGTTCAACTTCGAGAATGTTGTTGAGGGGCATCTCGTGCTTTCTTGTGATGGTGCCCGTTCTTTGACATTGATCGCACCTATTGACAAATGCATGTGCGTCCTTGAACAGAGTGGCCAAAATAGCCCGGATTGTAATACTTTGGCTGCTGTTAGGTCGCCTCCATGATGGCCTCCATACGGTGAGGCGTGACAATCATGCAAAACAGACTCAACCTCTTCATCCGGAATACATCGTCTCATCAATTGATCGGCACACTATTTGAACAAGTAAGGTTCGTCCCAGTAATAGAAATTGACATCGTGCAGGAACCTTTTTCTGGCTTCGATTTTCAAATCTGGAGGGAGTACTTCGCTCACCAAGTAATTCACATAATCCGCATACCAAAGGGGAGAACCATGACTGATTGCGAAAAGGTGTTCATCTGGAAAGAATTCCTTTATTTGTCCATCTTCTTCCATGTGGTCATGATTTTCTAACCGGGATAAATGGTCCACCACTTGATTTTCAGTCCCTTTCCGGTATCTGATTTCCACATCGAATTCCTGCAACAACAATACCCAGCGCATTAATCGAGCTTTAGACTCTTTTTTTGTAAATAGATACCTGATTGCTGCATGGTCGGCGTGGACTATGACTTTAGTGCCCACCAAATAAGCTCAGAATTTCTCAAACGCCCAAACTACTGCTAGCAACTCTTTTTCGGTGGTAGTGTAATTTTGTTGTGCCGGATCAAGAGTTTTGCTCGCGTAGTAGATGGAATGGAACACCTTATCTTTACGCTGTCCCAGCACTGCTCCAATGGCCAAATCACTAGCATCGCACATAAGTTCAAAAGGCATTGACCAATCCGGTGCTACAATGATAGGTGCAATTATCAGCTTCTCCTTAAGTGCTTCGAACGCCTTGAGGCAGGAATCATCGAATTTGAATGGTACATCTTTTTCAAGCAACCTGCACAAAGGAGTAGTAATCTTAGAAAAATCTTTAAATAAAGCGTCTATAAAAACCTGCATGTCCTAAGAAGCTCCGGACACCCTTGACGGAAA
This sequence comes from Nicotiana obtusifolia, assembly GCA_002018475.1. Taxonomy (NCBI): domain Eukaryota; kingdom Viridiplantae; phylum Streptophyta; class Magnoliopsida; order Solanales; family Solanaceae; genus Nicotiana; species Nicotiana obtusifolia. The sequence continues at coordinate 47,952 of MCJB01000618.1, read as the reverse complement.
TTGGAGGAGGTAATTTTTCAACGGCCTCCACTTTTGCTTTATCTACTTCAATGCCGGTTCTGGAAATCTTATGGCCCAATACAATTCCTTCTTGCACCATAAAGTGGCACTTTTCCCAATTAAGTACCAAATTAGTTTCTTCGCACTGTGCTAGCACTTTACTCAGGTTCCTTAAGCAATCATCATATGAAGACCCAAAAACAGAGAAATCGTCCATGAACACTTCCACAAATTTTTCCACCATATCGGTGAAAATGACTATCATGCATCTTTGGAATGTTGCAGGTGCGTTGCATAGGCCGAATGGCATTCGCTTGAAGGCGAAGGTGCCATAAGGGCAAGTGAAGGTAGTCTTCTCTTGATCTTCGGGGCATATGACAATTTGATTGTACCCCGAGTAGCCATCCAAAAAATAATAATATTCATGCCCTGCTAGTCTGTCGAGCATTTGACAATGAATGGAAGTGGGAAGTGATCTTTTCGGGTTGCCTTGTTGAGTTTCCGATAGTCAATACATACCCTCCATCCTGTGATAGTTCGAGTGGGAATCAATTCGTTCTTTTCATTCTCTACAACGGTCATTCCCCCCTTCTTAGGTACACACTGCACTGGGCTGACCCAATTGCTGTCAGAAATTGGAAAGATAATACCCGCGTCAAGCAATTTTATGACCTCCTTCTTTACCACTTCTTTCATTATTGGATTCAATCTCCGCTGCTGCTCTACACTAGGGCGGTGTCCTTCTTCTAAAAATATTTTGTGCATGCAAAATGATGGACTGATTCCCTTGATATCTGCGATGGTCCACCCAATTGCCTTTTTGTATTCTCGAAGGACCCGTAGTAATTTTTCCTCTTGCGTGCTAGTCAGGATGGATGATATGATCACTGGCAATGTCTCAGATGTACCCAAATATGCATAGCGCAGATGCGCTGGGAGTGGCTTGAGTTCAAACCTTAGTGCTTCCTCAACAGATGGCCTGGGAAGGGTCAGAGTAACAGGCCTCTCCAATTCTTCAAATTTTCTGAACCCCTGAATATATTTGCAAGATAGGTCCAGTAACTGCTCGATGTCTCTCATTATGTCATCTTCAACAGCTTCCATATCCCCAATCAATAAACATTCAACTGGATCAGCTGGGCTCAAGTACGGTACTAAAGATGTGGAGACATTCTCCACCACTGAAATCATGGATAACTCTTCGTAATGTGTTGGCAGTCGTAGTGCTTTGTAGACATTAAACACTTCTTCTTGGTCCCCTACCCGCATAGTCATTTTTCCTTCATAAACATCTATGATGGCGCAGCCGGTAGCTAAGAAGGGACGCCCCAAAATAAATGGGACATCCTGATCTGGCTCGTAATCCAAAATGATGAAGTCCGCAGGAAATATAAATCAGCCCACTTTGACTAGCTCGTCCTCAATCACACCCTCCGGATGGGCCAAAGAACGGTCTGCCAACTGTAATATAACCGTGGTTGGGAGCGGGTCACCCAACCCCAACTGTCGGAACACTGAAAGTGGCATCAAATTTATGCTTGCTCTGAGGTCGCATAACGCTCTTCCCACAGCATATTTTCCAATTGAGATCTGAATAGTGAAGCTGCTCGGTTCCTTTAATTTTGTGGTAGTTTCCCTTGAGTTCTCGAACTGCAGTCTTCAGTAAGTGCCACTGTTTCAAACTCAGTCAATCTTCTTTTGTTGGCCACAATATCCTTGATGTACTTTGCGTACTTAGGCACTTCTTGCAAAATATCCACCAATGGAATGTTGATTTGTACCTGTTTTAAGATCTATTTTTTGTAGGCCTCATTGTCTCTCAACTTCTGTAATCTTTGTGGAAAGGGAGGTGGTGGCCTTGCAACCAATTGTGGGGGTTGCTTAGCTCCTGCCTCTTCGACTGATTTCTCAACTTCCTTGGCCTTTTCTGCAGTTACCTCAATGGTGATTGGTTTTTCATTGAAGGTCACCTGCTTCTTCTTTTTCGATTCGACCTCTTCTAACTGTCTCCCGTTCCTCAATGAAACTGCATTCAATGCCGCCCGTGGATTAGCTTCAGTGTCGCTGGGTAGTGCCCCAGCAGGTCGAGTATTTTGAGCCCCGGCCAGCTGTCCCAACTGGCGCTCCGGATTCCTCATTATACCGGTAAGGGTTTGATACTCAGTTCTGAATTGCTTGTTGTCCTGCACAAGCTGCTTCAACAACTCATTCGTGTTATCATCAGATTGAGGAGGTTGGTTATAATTCCCCTGTGGTCTGCCTGTATTCTGCTGCTGCTGATTGTCACCCCATGAAAAGTTGGGATGGTTCCTCCAATTTGGATTGTAGGAATTCCCATAATGTGAATTTTGATTTACGGGTCCCCTATTTTGTTGTCCCACATAATATATGGATTCGGATTGGTGGGGCACATATCACTTGTGTGGTTTTTACCACACATCTCGCAGCATAATGACAATTGTTGGACCTGCTGTCTGGGTTGAACCTGCTGCATAGTCATTCGGTTCATCTGATTTGCAAGTTTAGTCATTTCTGCTCTCATTGCTGCCAAGTCATCCAATTCTATCAATCCAGCTCCCTTCTGTTTAATGGCTCTGCGCGAGTCACCATCACCTTGCCAATTATGATCGTTGGCCGTGAAATTGTTCAGTAGAAGTTGGATTTCACTGTATGGCTTAGCCATGCAACTGCCCCCGCACGCTGAATCAAGGTTCATCTTCGAAGCTTCATCTAGACCATCAACGAACGTGTGCCCAAGTACCTCATCTGTCTGGAAATGGTGTGGACAGTCCCTTAACAGCTTCTTATACCTCTCCCATGCTTGTCGAAGGGTTCTCCTTCTCGTTGTTCAAAACCCAAGATCTGGCTTCTTAGTGACTTGGTTTTCATGGTTGGAAAGAATTTGATCAGAAATTTTCTGGCCAGGTCATCCCATGTATAAATACTGTTTGCAGGCTCTTTTTGCAACCACTCTTTTGCTTCCCCCAATAGAGAAAAGGGAAACAACGTCAACCTCACATAATCTTTAGACACATTTAGGTAATTGTAAGTGTCTATGATCTCCAAAAAGTTCTGAATGTGTCTCTGTGGGTCTTCGTGCGACAGTCCCACATACTGCCCCGTAGACTGAATTAGCTGCACCATGTATTGCTTCAGCTCAAAGTGCCTAGTGATTTCAGGCTTGACAATCGCCTGAGTCATATTGGCAAGATTTGGTCTTGCAGCTTCAATTACTGCTCTCTCTGTGTTTCCTGCCATCTCGATAGGCTGTGGTTGAACAATAATGTCCAACTCTTGGTTAATTCTGGTCCTGGCTTCTACTTCCCTCCTTACTCTGTGTAGTGTTCGCTCAATTTCTGTATCAAAGGGAAGAAGGTTGTTTGCACTTCTACTTCTCCGCATTCAATAGAAAAGCCTGTGTCAAAGCAAACAACGTAAGCCGATTAATGAAACTTGAATAAATAACAAATATAAGCTGAAGTTGGTAAAGTAGTAGATTTTTAAGTCCCCGGCAACGGCGCCAAAAACTTGTTGCTCCCTAACGCACACACAAGTATACGTGGTCGACAAGTAATATAAGATTATGAGTCCAGGTTGTCGTACCTACAGGGACTTAAATTTACTACTTTCTAACGAACTAATACTGTTATTTAAGCAAGCAAGAATCAAATTTAATAGTTGAGTTATTCTACTTATAATTCAAATTTGTATCTAAGAATTGCAAAGAACAGAGTACGTCTTTTGTAATCAAATAAAACAAACATTCCAAGGTTGTGACTATTTTTCCAATCCTATTTCGTTCTAATTGACTTCTCGTTCATATAATTCATGTATGATTGTTAATTGATCGATAATTATACTCATAGCCTTCGTCCGAAGTACTATTCGCCTATTTCTAACAAGATTTAACACCTATATTCCTATGGAATTAATCTAGCAAGAATGCAATAAAAACACGATATTCAATTAAGCATGGTGATTAAGTATATTCCTATCCTAACCACGAATCCGCCCCCTTAAAAAGGTTAAGAACATGCTTTCTTCAATTCTTATTCTTATCTAAACATAGTTTTCCCAAACATAGCATAGATAATTGATAAAACTTAATTGATGGCCAAAACAATTAAGCAATTAGGCATAAAATTGAAGAAACAATCATATTAACATGAATTATAAAAACGAAATCATCAAGTTCGAAACACAATATTCATGGATAATCACAACCCCAGAACAAGGGGTGATTAGCCACTCATGTTCAACAAAATCAAAAGACGAAGTATTGAAAAACTAATAGAAATACTAGACAGAATTGATGAACTGAAGATCGATTGCGTTGTTGATGTTCCTTAGCGTTCTTAGCCTTCAAAATCACGTTCTTCTCTTCCAAGATGGGTTTAGGGGTGTTTATATAGGAGCTGGGAAGGTTTGGGGTCGAATTAGGGGTCTCCTAGACGGATTAGGATAGCCTCCCGCAGTCGGCGCCCTGGCTGGCGCTAGGCGCTCCCCAGGGCGCTATGTCCAGTAGCTCTTTCAGCCTCTCTGCCTCCAGCACCACAGGTGGCGCCAGGCGCTGCCTGTGGCGCCCAGTCTCCCTTGGTCCGGTTTCTTCTCGTTTTGGCTTGTTTCTTCCACGATTTTGTTAGAATATATGCTTAACGCTGGGGGGGTGGGGGTGAATAGCGTTTTAAGGAACTTTACCAAATTTTCGCAATATGAATATATAATTGAAAATGTAACTGCGAAAATAATATAGAGAAATAAAGTGCGGAATATAAATGAGAGCGTACACAACGATGTATAGTGGTTCACTACAACTTATAGCTAGTCCACTCCTCAAGAGACTCTCTTGAGTATTTCACTATCTCCGTTAAGCTTGCGGGTGCCTAACAAACCATTTACAGCACGAACACTTGAGTCACACAAGGTTCGTCAACAAACAAGAAAGAAACTCTTCCTTAACTACAACAAGGGACAACCTCCCTAAAGGTGTAGGACAACACAAAAGATCACTCAAAGATAATCTCTCAAAAGAGTAAATGGAGTGAAGAAATTATAGCTCAAGAACACAACTTTCGACTTCAAGAAAATGGCTCAATATAGCTTAAATGATTATGAAAACTTGAAGCAATGTAATCTTATGAATTGTGAGTAGTGTTGTGTTGAAATGAGGTTTAAGAAGGTGTATTTATAGCCCCAAAAACTCATGTATCCGTTGGGGGAGTTTGGCAAGCTTTTCATAAGCTTAAACAAGAGTTTAGGGGACAAAAACATTTCTGCCCATTGCCAAACATCGATGTTTTCACTTGGAACATCGATGATTGGCAAAACTAGCCGTTATGCTCCAACGGATACCTAAAACATCGATGTTTACCAAGTGAACATCGATGTCTTAACAATTTTTAGGCTGGACATCGATGTTCATCAGTAAGACATCGATGTCTGGCCAAGGTTTAAGCTAGACATCGATGTTCAATATCAAGACATCGATGTCCAGACCTTTCTGGAATTTTGCCAGCGAATTTTGATTAAGCAAATTGTTTATTTGAAAAACGAATTGTTTTGAAAAAGTGTTTTAATGATTATTTGAAATCGTTTTTAAACTTTGAGACAAGTTCTTAAAAAACGAAAGATGATAACATTAAGACTCAAAACAAAATTAAGACTAAAATACGACATCTTTAGTCTTCAATCTTTTTGCTTCAATAACTTGTTCCATGCATCAACTTCTAGTATCTTGAAAGCTTGACTTATAGTCACAACAAAGTCCATAGCAATCTTAGTAGTTTGTCGATGATGGTTTGTCAATTATCAAAACCTACAACAAGACACAAAGTCGTTAGTTAAGGTTTCATCAACATGAATGCGTTGTCCAACAATTTTCCCCTTTTTGATAATGACAAACAAGAATCGGGATATGCATTCATTTAGCAAAAAGATTTTTATATAAAAATTGTTTTAACCAATTGTTAAAAACAAAATTAGTGCTCTTAGTAATATTTCCCCACTTTTAAATAAAATTAATTTTTAAAGAAATATTCCCCCTTAATTCGTGCTCCCCCCTTAATGTATGCATATCATCATAATTCCCTATAATCTTCTCATATCTAATATCTTCCCCCTTTTGGCATTAGCAAAAAGATATGATAAATAAATGAGAAAATCAATTTCATTAATAAATATAGAACTTACAATGCATTTACATTAAAGAAATATTGAAAGAAGCATAATTGTAATACATAAGGAGAATTTAAAAATTTGGAGACTCGTCACGTTCATAGTCTTCTTCGTTACGCCTAATGTAGTCTCGAAATTCGGCATCTAATGTATCAACTTTATTTTCAATTCTATTAAGTTGATGGCCAAAATTGACTAATGTGTTGGCGATGGACTCAAGAGTCACTGTCGAAGAAGAAGAAGCTTGAGTCGAAGTGTGAAGTGGGAGCTCTTGTGGAGGATTTTGAGCTCGTCGTTGGCATGGTTCCGTACTTCTCCGGAAAGAAGCGTCTGTTACCGACCAAATCTCAGTCCCTTTGGTTAGTGGACCTACATTCACCGTGACCTCATGGTATTTGAGGATTTCCATCACGATAAAAGCATAACGGAGCGGTTCCCCCTCACGAGTTGCGTCGAACATGTGGATCATGACAAATTGAGTCCAATTGATCCTTGCCGCATGCATGATTGCATGCATTATCTTCACATCTTCGGCCGAGAGAATAGTGTGGGAGAATTTTCTCGGCTTAAGAATACGTGTGATGATATAGAAGAGTAACCTGTGCTCTTCATTCATGTTCGTAATTGTCGGACGGCGATTTGAGTGTCCACTGACTCCTATTTCTCCCAAGAAGGCTGCCTCGTTAAAAGTTGCACCTTCAGTTCCAGTGTAGACATGAATATCTGTGCCAGCTGTCGGAAGTCCCGTGATTTCCGAGAGTATTTCATAAGAGAGAAATATTTCCGTACCATTTACGGAAGAGATGAGATTTTCGTCAACTTGACGAAGATTTGAGTAGAATGCACGAATTAAGTCTTCGTGTATAAATTCTTGATGATTACTCACAATGCCTAAGAGATGTGTTGATCTTAGAGCATTGTATAAAGTGTCAAATCCTTTCAAATCGTAGTAAATTTGCCTCACGTATCTTGGAGGTAGGATTTCTCTTCGCTCAAAATTTTTGCGGAAATTTTGTAGTTCGTTTCGAGTTTGAAACCAAAGATAAGAACCATCTTTGAATTTGGTGGAAGTTCTGGGGATTGGATTGTTTGAGGAAAAGCCATTTTATGGAATGAAATAAGATGAATATTGAGAGAGATGAAGATTTGTGCAAGAGTTGAGAGTCTCGAACTTTTAGGAGAGATTTGTTGTGTGTGTGAGTGGTAGGAAGACCACTTTATAGAGTTTTGAGAGAATATGTCCGTTGGAGGGTATTTTGGTCATTTCTGGACCTTCCAACGGTTAGAAAACGGTCAGATTTTTCAAAAATACTGTACCAACATCGATGTCTAGGGAGTGGACATCGATGTTTTGACTCTCTGGTCCTTGAACATCGATGTCTAGAGAAGGAACATCGATGTTTTTGGCTTACTGGATTTTTCTTGTAATTCCAGTAACGTTTGGACATTGATGTTTAGTGTTTGGACATCGATGTTTGAGCAAACTTAATGGACATCGATGTTTAATGATAGAACATCGATGTTTGAGCGTAGAAGTGAATATTTTTGATATTATAAACGAGTACTTGATTATTAGAGTTCCCCCTTACTTAACAAATCATCCAAGTGATGAGGAGAACCTGCAAAACAAAGTAAACGTCTCCGATGCTCAAATTAGTAATGTTCTAAAACAGAAATTATGCACATAATTAGATCATGGTTGAGTCAAGGATTCCAAGCTCGCTTCGAATCCGAAAGAATGACTCTTTCTCTAAAGGTTTTGTAAAGATGTCAGCTAATTGATTACGAGTTTTTACAAACTCAATTTCGACATCACCTTTGAGGACATGATCTCTAATGAAATGATGCCTAATTTCAATGTTCTTTATTCTTGAATGAAGAACGGGATTCTTCGTGAGACAAATGGCACTAGTGTTGTCACATCTAATTGGAATGTGATCAAGACTTAGGCCGTAATCCACAAGTTGTTGTTTCATCCAAAGGACTTGAGCGCAACAGCTTCCAGCGGCTACATATTCCGCTTCAGTGGTGGATAAAGCAACACTAACTTGTTTCTTGCTAAACCAAGAAACCAATGAACTACCAAGCATGTGGCAAGTGCCACTACTGCTTTTCCTATCCAATTTGCATCCAGCAAAGTCGGAATCGGAATAGCCGATAAGGTGGCAGGATGAACCCTTGGGATACCAAAGTCCCACGTTCATTGTGCCGATGAGGTATTTCATTATCCGTTTTACCACGGTTAAATGCGATTCCTTCGGACAAGATTGATACCGTGCACATAAGCAAACACTAAACATTATATCGGGACGACTTGCGGTAAGGTAAAGTAGAGATCCGATCATACCTCTGTATTTCTTGACTTCTACCTCTTTACCTTTTTCATCTTTGTCAAGGGTTCCTGAAGTGCTCATGGGAGTCGGCATTGCTTTGGCGTCGATCATGTCGAATCGCTTTAGCAATTCCTTGCAGTACTTTGATTGACAAATGAAAGTCCCCTCTTTCATTTGCTTCACTTGTAAGCCCAAGAAGAAGTTGAGCTCATCCATCAAAGACATTTCAAACTCCTCTGTCATAAGCTTAGAAAATTCCTTGCACAAAGACTCGTTAGTAGCTCCGAATATAATATCGTCTACATAAATTTGTACTAAAAAGATGTTATTCCTTTTATTCATTATAAAAAGTGTAGTGTCGACTTTTCCTCTTTTGAATCCATTGTCCAAAAGAAATTTACTCAATCTCTCGTACCAAGCTCGGGGAGCTTGTTTAAGACCGTAGAGCGCTTTCTTGAGTTTGAAGACGTGGTTTGGAAACTCAAAGTTTTCAAAACCCGGTGGTTGGTCGACATATACTTCCTCTTGAATAAAACCATTGAGGAAGGCACTCTTAACATCCATTTGAAAAAGTTTGAAATTCATTGAAGATGCAAATGCAAGAAGTAAGCGAATGGCTTCTAGACGTGCAACAGGTGCATATGTTTCTTCAAAGTCAATGCCTTCTTCTTGATTGTAGCCTTTGGCTACTAGCCTAGCTTTGTTTCTAGTTATTATTCCATTTTCGTCTAATTTATTTCGAATAACCCATTTCGTACCAATTATTGTATGGTCATCGGGTCTTGGCACCAATTCCCAAACGTCATTTCGTTTGAATTGGTTAAGCTCCTCTTGCATTGCCAAAGTCCAATGTTCATCATTAATTGCGTCAGAAATGGTTTTTGGTTCAATTTGTGAAATAAAATCCATGTGTGTGATTGTGTTCCTAAGAGTGTTTCGAGTACTTACCCCTCAGTTGATGTCATCGATTACCTTGTCTAGTGGATGATCTCTAGACGTTCTCCACTCATTCGGAAGCTCTTCTTGCTCT
>MCJB01000618.1:0-38353 GCA_002018475.1 Nicotiana obtusifolia | reverse complement strand
GGATTCCTTCTAACGAATCTGCAAGATCATCACAAATATCCTTTTTCGGCAAGCGAGAATCATTTTCGGCAAAGACCACGTGTGGTGATTCTTCAATAGTTAAAGTGCATTTATTAAAGACTCTATAGGCTTTACTACGCAAAGAATAACCAAGGAAGATGCCTTCATCAGATTTTGCATCAAATTTTCCTAAATTGTCTTTTCCATTATTGTGAACAAAACATTTGCAACCAAAGACGCGAAGATGGGAAAGATTAGGCTTTCTACCTTTATACAATTCATACGGCGTTTTCATAAGTATTGACCTAATGACAGCTCGATTTAAAACATAGCATGCAGTACTTACGGCATCGGCCCAAAAATATTTAGGAATTTTAGCCTCATTAATCATAGTTCTAGCCATCTCTTCAAGAGATCTATTCTTACGTACCACCACTCCATTTTGTTGTGGTGTTCGTGGGACTGAGAAATTATGATCGATTCCGAGTTCATCACAAAAGACATCAAATTCGTCTTTGTCGAACTCTCCTCCATGGTCGCTTCTAATGGCTACAATACTACAATTCATTTCATTTTGAACCTTTTTCGCAAATTTTCTAAAAACATTGAATGTCTCACTTTTATGAGTAAGAAATAACGTCCAAGTAAATCTAGAATAATCATCAACAATAACAAAGACATAATAATTTCCACCAAAGCTTTTCGTCCTAGAAGGTCCAATGAGATCCATGTGCAAGAGTTGTAAGGGTCGAGTCGTAGAAACTATATTCTTAGACTTGAATGAAGATCTTACTTGTTTTCCCTTTTGACATGCATCACAAATAGAGTCTTTTTCAAACTTGATTTTTGGAAGACCAATTACTAAGTCTTTAGAAATCAATTTATTTAAATAACTCATGTTGATGTGAGCTATTCTACGATGCCATAGCCATGTATCGTCCTCTTTACTCATGAGACACTTAGCAATATTTGAGGAGGTATTATCTAGATCAACCATATAAATATTATCAATTCTATCACCTTGTAGAATTACCTCATTATCATTAAGGCGTTCTACCGAGCAATATTTAGAATTGAAAATAACACGATTTCCCTTGTCACATAATTGACTTATGCTCAAGAGATTGTGTTTGAGACCTTTAACCAACAAAACATCATTAATAGAGGAGGAAGGATTTTTGCCTACCGAACCAATGCCGATAATCTTTCCTTTGTTATTGTCACCAAAGATGACATGCTCTCCCTTTGTTGGTTTAATGCTCAAAAATTTGGATGCATCACCGGTCATGTGCTCGGAGCATTCGCTATCAAGGTACCAAAGTACACTTGACGCTTTCAAGCACACCTGCAATCAAATTAATGACAGGATTTAGGTACCCCAAGTACTTTTGGGTCCTTTTGGGTTAGTGGCATAAAAATATGTATCACATTGGGTAAAGTGTCTATGCCTTGAATAGCATACCGGTGCTATGTGGCCTACTTTACTACAATAGTGACATATTACATTAGGATTCCACATATATCTAGGGGAATAATATTCACTAGATTTGTAGGGATTTTTCCTAGGTTGTGTCACATTGTTTTTCCTACCTTGGTTGTCTGTAGGCATTTTCACGAATTGGTTCTTATGCCTAGTGTATTTCTTTCTAAGTGTTTTATTCCTAGTTGTATTCTTACTAGGTTGGTTACTTTTATTTTTCGTGAAACCTAATTACTTCTTTACCAACATGAACATGATCAATAATAAGATTCAAATCCTTTTGAGGCTTATTGAATTTATTAAGAGAGGCTTCTAGTTTTTCCACATAAGCCTTAAGGGATTTGCAAGATTTACAAGAGCTATTTGAATTTTCGGGTTTATCGGCACTTCTTTTTCCAAAAAATTTGTTCTCTTCTCTTAGTTTCTCATTTTCCTTAGATAATTTTTCTACCTCTTTTTCGGAATCTAAGAGATTCTTTTTCAAAGCCTTGTTTTTATTTTTCATGCCGACAAATTCGTCATAAAGTTCTTCAAGAGCGTTTTGCAATTCTATTGAAGTAAAAAATTCTTTAGAAAGTTTAGTACTAACCTGTTCATCTTCTTGAGGAGTATCCTCAATGGCCATGGGACAGAGGTTTGCAACTTCATCTTCATCGCTTGATTCATTGCCTGAGTCGTCCGCTTCCCAAGACATGAATGCCCTTTGCTTATTGTTGGGCTTTTTTTCTCAGCTTTAGCATTTGGGCAGTAAGGTTTGATGTGCCCAATTTCTCCGCATCCATAGCACTTTGGAGGTGCTTGTTTTTTGGTCTTTTTATCTCGTTCCCTTCTCATAAATTTTTAAAACTTTTTGATGACCATTCCGTACTCTTCGTCATCACTACTTGAGTCTTTGTCCTCTTTGACCTCTTCCTTTGAGGTTGATGACTTGAGTGCCAAACTTTTCTTTTTCTTATCATCACCAAAGACAATAGGCTTGTTAAGGTGAGTAGTTTCATAAGTAATAAGATTACCTCTTAGCCCATCATAAGTGACTTTGGTGGAGGTGGTAGCTTCTTGGATTGCATCTACCTATGATTGCCACTCCGGTTTTAGACTTTGGAGTATTTTTCTCACAAGTTCTTCTTCGGAATAAATTTTTCCGAGAGCATCAAGATCATTGATGATGCTTGAAAACCGTTCAAAGGTTTTCTCAATTTTCTCATCATCCTTCATCCTAAAAATTCATATTCATGGGTTAGAAGGTCAATTTTAGCTTTACGGACTTGGGACGTACCTTCATAGGTGATTTCGAGTTTTTCCCACATTTCCTTTGCGGTTTTGCATCTTGATATTTTCCGGTAGTCATCCGGATTTACCGCACAGTAAAGCATATTTATAGCTCGTGCATATGCTTCAACCTTTCTTATATCTTCGTCGGAATATTCATTTTTCGGTTTAGGAATCAATTGATCTCTGACCTTTTTGATGATAACCTCCTCACCATTTTCAATAATTTGCCACAATTTAAAGTCGGTGGCTCGTACGTATATTCTCATACGTTCCTTCCAGTAGGTGTAATTTGTCCCATCGAAAAGAGGTGGTCTCGACGTGGACTGTCCTTCACCTAATCCTGCATATACATTTCTAGAAGAGAAAGCCATAAATCTTATTCTCAACCGGTTAAGGCTTTAAGAGAGTTAGGCTCTGATACCAATTGTTAGAATATATGCTTAACGCTAGAGGGGGGGTGAATAGCGTTTTAAGGAACTTTACCAAATTTTCGCAATATGAATATATAATTGAAAATGTAAGTGCGAAATTAGATACAGAGAAATAAAGTGCTGAATATAAATGAGAGCGTACACAACGATGTATAGTGGTTCACTACAACTTGTAGCTAGTCCACTCCTCAAGAGACTCTCTTGAGTATTTCACTATCTCCGTTAAGCTTGCGGGTGCCTAACAAACCGTTTACAACACGAACACTTGAGTCACACAAGGTTCGTCAACAAACAAGAAAGAAACTCTTCCTTAACTACAACAAGGGACAACCTCCCTAAAGGTGTAGGACAACACAAAAGATCACTCAAAGATAATCTCTCAAAAGAGTAAATGGAGTGAAGAAATTATAGCTCAAGTACACAACTTTCGACTTCAAGAAAATGGCTCAATATAGCTTAAATGATTATGAAAACTTGAAGCAATGTAATCTTATGATTTGTGAGTAGTGTTGTGTTGAAATGAGGTTTAAGAGGGTGTATTTATAGCCCCAAAACCTCATGTATCCGTTGGGGGAGTTTGGCAAGCTTTTCATAAGCTTAAACAAGAGTTTAGGGGACAAAAACATTTCTGCCCGTTGCCAAACATCGATGTTTTCACTTGGAACATCGATGATTGGCAAAACTAGCCGTTATGCTCCAACGGATACCTAAAACATCGATGTTTACCAAGTGAACATTGATGTCTTAACAATTTTTAGGCTGGACATCGATGTTCATCAGTAAGACATCGATATCTGGCCAAGGTTTAAGCTAGACATCGATGTTCAATATCAAGACATCGATGTCCAGACCTTTCTGGAATTTTGCCAGCAAATTTTGATTAATCAAATTGTTTATTTGAAAAACCAATTGTTTTGAAAAAGTGTTTTAATGATTATTTGAAATCATTTTTAAACTTTGAGCCAAGTTCTTAAAAAACGAAAGATGATAACATTAAGACTCAAAACAAAATTAAGACTAAAATACGACATCTTTAGTCTTCAATCTCTTTGCTTCAACAACTTGTTCCATGCATCAACTTCTAGTATCTTGAAAGCTTGACTTGTAGTCACAACAAAGTCCATAGCAATCTTAGTAGTTTTTCGATGATGGTTTGTCAATTATCAAAACCTACAACAAGACACAAAGTTGTTAGTTAAGGTTTCATCAACATGAATGCGTTGTCCAACAGTTTTCGCCTCCGATTGCTCCCGACTCATTCTTACACATCAAAACACATTGCATTAACATGAATCGACGCAATTAACTTCCCAAATTCATAAAACAAGAGCTAAATATGAGATAATTTACATAGAATTTTATATCTTTTCTACCAATTATCAAAGGCTTCAGAACTTGGTCTTTTGTACACTCTCTTAACTCGGAATCATTTGTCAGTGAAGACCATGTTCTGTGGCCGCACAATTCATGTGTGGTCCGCACATCGGTCAAAGTCCCGATGGGTTCTTTCACTTGGTTGGTGGCCATAGATGGAATTATGCGGTCCGCACTTTCTTCTACGACCGCAGAAATCCTTCAACGGACCACACTTCTTTGATTCTTTGCCCTTTATTGCCTTGTGATTCAAGACACTCCTTTTTGAATTGGATTTCTTCATGGGAGACCAAACTTCCAATATTCCTGCAATTTTCATATTTTCATTAGTTTTGGGAGTATAAATCAATAATATCAGACTAAAACAAAAGAAAAAAAGGTGCTAATAAGTAGTCAAAATCTCCACTTATCAACTCCCCCAAACTTAAGTCTTTGCTTGTCCTCAGACAAATAAATTAGTTCCCACCTCCTAGAGTTAAGGGTCATTTCAGTGAGTCAAAGGTGAGCCATTCACACATAAGTTGGGACCAATAATTGCCCACACTACTCATGCATTAGTTCTAATGTGAAATTTGAGCTTCAAGAATTGACTTTACTTATCAAGGACTCTTGTTCTATCATGTAGGTCATGGTTGACTACAAATTCTTCCTCCTCTACTTTTTATTTACCAAGCTTACTTAAGAAATTAACACTCAATCTTAGGATTCATGAAAGGTTCACTCGTCTCTCACAAGAGAATGTTACAAGTACAACTCCAAGTACTATAGGCTTTCCCCTCATGTAGATCGCCACTAATGTAAGCTCACTCGGTTAGATATCAAGTAGGACTTCTTTCGGATTGTAGTGAGGGATTTTGGATTAGGGTAAGATATCATATGGGTAAGTGGTTACAGCTTTCCTTAAGCACTCCACACTTTCATTTCTAGGCTCACAATTGCCAATTCTTATAGGCATTTGTTTTACATTGGGGATTAGAGAGACTTAACATCACTCTTTCTTGTTTATTTCATTCTTTTTCTCCCTTTTTTGATTGTTTATGCTAGTGATCATTACCTCTTTTTGAAACCATCAACCCTTCCACTTATTCAGATTTTGCATTTTCTTTTTTGTTCTTTTCTTTTCTTGCCGTCTGCTTGAGATCCTTTCTTTTCTCTATTTGTGCTTTGATACCTTTTTCAATTTCTCCTTTCTCCCCAAACTTATGTTTTAAGCACTTGTTTCACAAGAGTGTAAGGAAATTCCGGGTGCCAAGAGAAGGTCACAACAAAATGGGTAAAGGCTTATAACATGATTATCAAATGAGAAAGGCTAGAGTCAAAGGGCTTTACTAGGGATAACGATATTGGTTGGCAATAAAATGCTCAAGAGGTCCAAGTAAAGCCTACAATCACTTCTCAAACCAAGCAAAACTTAGGATTTCACCTTAAAACACATTCGAGGCAAGTTCTAGACCCTTCGCATGGATACTTGGACTAGCAACAATTCATCTCACCCCTCAGGCAACTAGATTATAAAAGAGGATAGAGTCGAGGGCCTACAACGACCACATTCAAGTATAAAGATCACTATGGTCCAATTAAATCACACGATGATTGCCAAAGTCAACTCAAGAGTCACAAAGTCACTAACTAGAGCTATTTCTTTCAAAACCCTTGTCTTTAATTACACACACATAATTAAGTGTGTTGGTACGAATTGAAGCATGGTTGACTCTTCGAGCATGGCTTGATTAGGTCTTTTTACTCATTAGTACTACTGCTATTACTTAAACACAAAAACGAACTCATTCCCTTTAAGAAGGCTGTCACGCCATCCATCGTTGGGACGAGTCACCCCGTTCACACAACAATTATCTTTGAAAAGAACTGTGGCGTTAAGAAAATCAAAGGCTTATTATCTACTAAAGCATAAAAAGAAGCTACTTAACAAAATAAGAACTAATATGGAAAAGATAAAGAAGCTAATGAGCAAAAATTACTAAAGTAGAATGAGTATACATAATAAGAGAGAGAGAGAAGATAGATAAAAATAAATAAGAAAAGAAGAATATAATGAATTTATTGCAGACCAAATGTATCAAAGCGTACCAATGTGTCAAATAAACTACCCCCCTTCCCCCCTACCGAATAAAAGTAAGAATTGTCCCCAATGCTTAGCAAAATAAGAGTAAAAGAGGAGAGGGTGAAGAAAACTCCCTATGGATCCTTGATCATCTCAATGTGCCCAGCAATGTCATCTCCCTCGAGATCAGCAACAGAATCTCATCATCTTCAAATCAAGGTGTGGCTGGATTGGCGAGCATCTCCGGCACTACCTCAGCAATGTCGGCAGCAAGGTCTGGCTCACTGGCAAGCTGGTGCTACCGGTGCAGATGGTGCTGAAGGATCTGGGGCGGACTGGTGCGGGTCAAGAAGCATGTCAAAGGGAAGGTCGACAGCTGTAGCAAGTCTAGTTACCTCCCTCTGGATCTTGTCTAGTGATTTCTTGCTCACCTGGGACTTCCTCATCCTCTTTACATCCTTTCCTAGCTCCTCAATCACTGACACCTGTTGTACTAAGGAGTTCGTTATTGTCTTCTGATTCTCCAAAATCTTCTTCAGTGTCTCCTCAATGTCAGAAGGACTTAATGATGCCTCTAAAGTGGACTACGCTGCAACAGTACTAGACAAGTCAGACAGCTTTGCAGTAGTTGTCTACATCCAGCTGTTGAGACTCGCAGGCAGAATGTGGGGTAGTGGGCATGGGCACTGGCAACAGAGTTGTGGCAGGAGCTGTGGATGATGGCAAAAGCATAGTAGTGGCACTGGTGGAAGGCTCAGCAGAAGTGGATGGAAGATCAGTTGCCTCAGAAGCTACCACTGTTGGCTAGTTAGACTGGCCAGTGGTGGTAAACGGCTGAACTTTCTTCTTTGGGTTGCTCGCATCCATCAAAGAATACCAATCAAAGGGCTTTTTTTCCTTCACCTTAGTGTCAAAGTCCCTCGTCTCTACCTTTGCATCAGTGAGATATTCTATAATAGTGTTAGGATAAGGGTAGACCAAGCTGTCCTGCCGTGAAATCACTGAAATGTTGGCCGACATCATGGCTTCCACATTGATTGGGTAGCCGGCCATGATGGAAGCCACAAGAACTGCTCGAGCAAGAGAAAGGTGAGTCTTGTTCTGGCATGGATCCAACCTGCTACAAACAACAGCCTGCCACCCTTTTGCCTCAAAGCTCAAAGTGTTCTGGTGGATGGGAACCCCGGCAGTGATTCATGGTGGAGGTGACCCTGGTGGTGCCAGAATCTCAACTAGCCAACAACGGACGTCCTCCTTCACTGCGCACTTCTCCTAATACTTCGTCGTCTCAACATCCTCGAAGCCCAAGTACGTGTTTGATGGTAGGCTATAATTGCATATTTTAGTCGCTCATTGCACTCTAATTCACTGCACTTTACTTGTGTTTGAGCTTTAATTGATAGTGTTTTTCACTTATTGTGTGTTTTATGCTTTGTAGGAGTGATTCCGAGCTACTTAGATGTATGGAATGACGAGTGATATGGAGCTTTTAAGTCTGAGTAAAATCCCAAGGGGCTAAGCCGGGATCGCATTCGGGGGTCGAAAACCACTTGTGGATATTAAAAAGTGAAGAAAATTCCGTACTTTGAGAAAAGCCCACAGCTGTGGCACGTGGGCGATGCACGTGTGTAATTTTCTGCTACCTGATAGATTTCAACTCTCTGGATTTCCCCACTAATGCCCCACATGGCGCGTCGCCCTTTGCGGCGCGCCTGTGCAAATATTACAGAGTAATTGTCCTATTTCACGTAGGAAAAAGGTAATTTTGTTTGGCTCGAGCCTACTTGGTATAAATACGTGGAAAAACATTATTTTCTGGATTTTTGACGCATTGGAGACCTAAGGAGGCTAAGGAGGAGTTGGAGAAGCAAAAACACAAGGAGTTCATCATTCAATCCTCACTCAAGACCCGAGTTTGGATCATTTTATGTTTTCCTTTACTTTAAACATATTTGTGATGAATTACTCCATATCTATGGAGTAGTTCCCTTTAGGGTTTTTATGGATTTGGTGTATTAACAATTGTTTTTGGATTATATCTCTAGTTTTATGTATTGAATCGTTTTGGATGATTTAATTGTTGCATCTATATTTACATGTTCATGTAATGGAGAGAGGCATAACTTGTGATATCTTTGCATTAATTTGTTGGTTTAGTTTATTAATTCTACTTAGTAATCGAAAGAGGATAGTTGAATCATTGATTAAACATAGTTAGGAGGATAATCGAGAGAGGTTCTCCTAAAGACCAATCCATTATGCATTCTTGCATATCTTCACAGAACTTAAATTGGTTTATATTGTGAGGTTGAGACTTATTCGAGAGAGGAGTTTATACTAATTAATTGTACTGATAATTAAGTGAATCTGAGAGACTCACTTGAACATTAGAAGTGAATTATCTAGAGTTAAATCCCAGACAATTATCTTGCACCTATCCTATTAAAAACCTATTTTCTTCCACTGATATTTTGCTTTGTTTAGTCCTTGCTTCGATTGTCATTAGTCAATTAGCTCTAGACTCTTAGTTAATTTTAGTGTTAATCACATAAATCTAAATTATTGATCATCTTGGATAGCAATCTTGCTACAAATAATGATAATATTGTTTAACTCTTATCTCTGTGGATACGATATTATATTATGCTATATTCGACTAACGAGCATATTTAAGTGTGTGTTTTACGCATGTCAAATTTTGGCGCCGTTGTCGGGGATTGACAATCAATGGTGTTTGAAATAGTTTGTAGTGTTAATTCAAGATTTTTTCAATTATATTTTATTTTTCTCTTTTTACGTTTGGTGTTGTTTGAATGTGCGCAGGTTATAGGTTCTGACTGGTGCATGACTAGAACTTCTGCGAAGGAAGTGCTACCATACAAATCCGAGATAGAAAAACAATTGCGACAGTTGAGGAAGGAAAAAAATCTCACCAAGACGTTAAAAAAGGTTGGGCAATGCTCAACCAAAGATATGGCTGGAATCAGTGATGATAATGTGGATGGATTTGGCTGCAAGAGAGGCAGCCCAACGAAGAGAACAAGCTGCACGAGATGCAGAAGAAGCAACTATTAGAGATGCACATATTATCTACGAAGAAGAGAGGGGTCGTATAATTGCTCAAAATCAACCCATAGGTGCAGACCAGTTTGGAAATATAGCTCCCATGCCTGGGAGACCACTTGGCGATTATGCTAGACCAATCTACAATCAAGGATTATCAAGTGTTAGACCATCTCCAATTGCATCAAACAATTTTGAGTTAAATCAAGGTTGCTTCAAACCCTTCAGAATTGTTATGTCTCCAGAGGGAAGCCAAACGAAGATCAATACACATATCTAATGGACTTCGAGGAGATCATGAACACCTTACAATGGTGTGTCACAAGATGTAGCGTACTTAAGGGCATTTCGCTTCACACTCAAAGATGATGCTAAGCAGTGGCTTCGGAGCTTGCCCACTGGATCAATTAGAACTTGGGAGGAGATGACCAGAAAATTTCTTGATAGATATTTCTCCTCAGCTAAAATGGGCAAGTATAGAAGAGAAATCCATAACTTCTACCAGAAAGAGAATGAAACTATTTTTGAAGCATGAGAGAGGTTTAAGGAGATTGTTAGAAAGTGTCAACATAGCGGAATTGAACTCTGGATGCAACTCCAGGGCTTTTAGGTTGGATTGACACTGGCCTCACGTAGAACATTGAGTAATGCAGCTGGAGGCCCGTTGATGAAGAAGACTCCAGAGAAGATAGTCATAACTCTTGACGAGTTATCTGAAGATGCGAATTTGTGGCCCTTTGAGAGTGCTGAAAGAAGAAGATCAACTGGTGTTCACCAGGATGATGGTAACATATCTGTGCAGGTACAACATGATGCTATGGCTAAAGAAATAAGAAAACCGACCTTAGCTTTGATACAAAGTGAGCCTCACGCAGTTTGTGATATATGTGGAAGAGGACACCCTACTCATGAGTGTCAAGCCTCAACTAAGGAAGTAAATGTTGTGGGGAATTACAATTTCAATGCAATGGGTCAGAGGCACCCCGATTTTTCATGGAGTTCATCTGGAGGTCCTGCGAATGCTTGGCAGCAAAATAACTCTAGATCGTAGGGACAAGGAGCTTTAGCATATCAAAATCAGCAGAGGCAGCAGTTTCATCCTCAACGGTCCAATCAACCTGCTCTAGAATATCTAATGAAAGCTTTCACTATCAAGACAGATGAGAGGCTGGACGCTCATGGAGCAGCTATTAAAGAATTGGGCACTGGTTTGCGAAACTTGGAGACACAATTGGGAAAAATTGAAATAATATTATATGAGAGAGTCCCAGGTACTATACCTGTTGATACAGAAAAGAATCCGAAAGAAACGGTGAATGCTGTGACTTTGAGAAGTGGGCCAGTGTTGAAAGATCCCAACCCGATCCAAAAAAAGGTCATACTTGAAAAAGCAAGTGGGAAGCAGCTGAGAAATGATGTTGATAAAAAGAAGAAGGGCCCGATGAAAACTGAAAAGAAGAAATGGAAGAAAAATCAAGAAGGAAGGAAATGATAAGAGCGAGCATATGCCTGCTTTACCTTTCCCTCAAAAGCTATATAGAGAAAAGCTGGACAAGCAGTTTGCGAGATTTCTGGATGTGATGAAACAGGTTCAATGACTTAACCCGCTCATTTCTGACTCAACTCATTTTACGTTTGCCTCAAATATGGTTGGATAATAAGATTTTAGATCATTTTTGTTCAATTTATTTTTAACCCGTTTCAAATTTGACCCAACCCATTATTTATCGCCACTAGTCTTGAGTTGCTTATACGCTTCCTCCTTTTTAGAGATAATTGAACCAGAAATGAGAGCACTCACACATGAAAAGTAGCCCCTTTGTAAATCTAAAACATTTCTATACGCTGATTTTGAATATTTCCATTAAGAATGGCAATGGGGCAGGGCAGATATGGAGCGGGCAGGTTTTATTTGATGCGAGGCGGGGCGAGTTTATTTTTATGCGAGTGCGGGATGGAACGGGTTTAAACAGTTTTTAAAAACTTTAAAGCGGGGCAGGGCAGGTTGCGGGTTTAATGCGGGGCAGATACGAATTTGTTTTTATTTTTAAATAAAGCAATCACTTCATCTACAATTCTTCATTTCTTTTTACTAGCAATTTAACTTTTGGTCTTTTCCTAGTAAGCATTCTTGTTTCTTTATCTTATAATTATTTTACTTTCAATCTTTTCATATTTAAAAACGATAATGGTTACTATTTTAGAGTGTTCATATTGAGAAACATGGCAGTGAAATACATTATGAACTATTAAAAAGAATGGTTATAAAGTTTGTATGATTTGTTTTATTTCAGCTCTATTTTGCGGATAGTAATTAAATATTCTTAATTAAGGATGAACGCAAAATTGAAAAAGAATGTATTATGCATATAGCAACTAATTGATTAGGTGAAAGAATCTTGTCTCTCTTATTTCATGGGCAGTGCGTGGTTACTTTATTCGTTTAAAAATTATGATACTACTAATGAGATTAATTGGTATGAGCATGTCGTTTCACGCATCGACAAAGAGAAAAACACAATTGCTTAAATAATATTAAACTCTCCATTTTATAAAATAATAAAATATCAAACTACTTTGTTTTAGAAAAAACAAAAAGAAAAAAATAAAGTGGGGCGGGGCGGGGCAGATTGGAAACTAAAAAAAAATAGCTATGCGAGACGGATGGGGCATAGCGATCTGAATGTTTTGTGGGTTTTGCCAAACCCGCCTCTGCAAATTTGGAGAGCGTTGAATATGATAGCTTTAATGCCTTGAGCAATAAGAATAATTCCAAAAGTACATATAGTAAAACTAAGTGGCATAAGTAGTATCAATTGAATTCAATATTATAGAAAAGACATATAGCAATCCAAAATATTAATAATTCGATAAGCAATAAAGGGAAAGCGCGTAAACAAATACCAATTTTTTTTTTTCTTTTATAAATCTCGTTTTGATTCAATTTATCAGATAACGTTTCTCTCTCTTGTTCTCATCTTTCCCCTCTATAAGCTAACTCCTTGTTGTATAGTTGTGTTTGGGTGTCATGGATTCATGGTGCAGTGGGTCTGGTCCCTCAGGGGCTTCTCTCATGGATGACCTGAAGTGTCTTGAAGTTTTCAACTGTGTCAAATAATGAAAGATCTCTTTGACTTTAATTGATTTATTGGAAGGTCTCTCAAGTTGGATGGCATCAATTGATATTGATGTATTGATAAGAAAAAGAAAAGAGATAAAAACAAACAGATGAAGGTAATTCATGTTGAGAATGAATGCACAAGGCGGTTTTGCTTTGTATAAGTTGGCTTTTGCTCATGACATGTTTCTTTCTTGATCTTTATATAGCTGGTTCAAAATTAAATTTTGACGGTTTAATAAGCATGCCACATATGGCCATAGTATAATTGGTAAAAATTTATGTTCTTTTACCAAATTGTTCTTTCGATTTTTTAAAAATCTGATGATAATCATTTAGTTTCCTATTTTGAAAACAATGCCTGCTCACGCTTGGGATAATCCTTGTCTACACTCGTGATCTTGCTCTACACAAAAAGAAAACTCCTACAGAAAAACTGAATAGGATTACTTGATATTGTTGCTTATTAGAGTTTTAGGAATCAATATCAAGTTTTCAAATATAAAAAGATTTAAGTTATATATACTGTATTTTTTTTATATTATTAGTAAATTTTAACATGCGATAGTATATTAGTTATCTTTAAAATGCATATGGATAGGAGAGATAAACAAGCAGGAATATACGCATGTGTACTGTGTATGACTACGACTGCAAATATAATCCAATATACAATTAGCCCTTCATGTCCAAATAAGATATCAAAAGCCTACACATAATTCCTATCAGGAATAAAAATGTTCAAGTAGTCATATAAATTGAAATTAAATTAAGGAAAAATTAGTTAGATTTTGGTTTCTTTTTAAATCCTTGTATAAAATTTTGTCCAATGGGCCCAACATAAAATATATCTATTTCCTTTTGGGCTTTTGCATTTAGGATCGCTGTTTATCTTTGGATCAAGTTTAATTTTTGCTCACTTGGATCTGATGTTGTGTCTTATTTAGGATCGTTTAACAAGACATATAACGAGATGAATAGCATGTTTGACCAATCTTGTAAAATCAGCTTATTTTGAAAAATAATTTTCTTAAAAGTATTTTTGGTGAGAAGATGTTAGTGTTTGGCTAATTAATTTGAAAAATACTTTTGAGCAGCAATTAGTGTTTGCCAAACAAATAACACACGTTACAAGTGGAATGTCTATCAAAATAAGGCATAAAAAGCCTAAAATCTATCCCCAAACATGTTATAACCTTGGTATCCGCATATACGCTCGTCACCTTATATATACATTACCCCAAACACATAACATGTAGCATATATGTCCATAGTAGGAAAAATTCCCTGTACTCAAGGTTAGAAAGGATATTACCTTCTCTAAAGTAGACTTCAATCCTCCAAAATGCATTTTCCCTTATCCTTGGCCTCCAAATGCCCACGATCTAGCAAATAATACTCAACATATCAAATAAAGCTTTAGGAATCAATTCCAAATGTTAAATTCAAACCTTTAAGAAAACCTCAAATGTCAATAAAAAGTCAACTCTGACTCACATGGCTAAATACAGAATAAGAGTTGAATTATGTTGATCCAAAACCTGGAGAATTCAAATATGTGATTACTTCCTAAATTCGAGTCCAGAATCAGTATTTAGGACCTTCAAAAAAATTCTTCACTTTCAAGTAAAAAATCCTTTTTTCCTCTTTTATGTTCCTTTATTTAGAGGTAAATTTGGTGATAGGTCACAGTAATAACAATAGATATAGGTCAAGATTTCATACCCCAATAATGTAGATGAAATCCGCTTCAAAACACTTCCAAATTCGTGTTTAGTAGCTCGCTTAATGAGAAAATAAAGTGCATGTATTAAATGGGTTATACAGCCACAAGCCGAAATTACACACACTAAAGAAGCTCCTCTAGGGTCATGGCGACTCAAGCCCATCACGATCTAGCCCAAGAGCTTGTCTCCTCGTCTACCGTTGCGGGCCACGACGACCTGGTGCCACGACCCAAAAGCCCACCGAGGTCGTGATGACACCCAACAATGTTTACTAGGCAAGCCAAAAATCAATATACATAGATAAACTACTACAACACTAAGAATTAGTCTCAAAAGCGGAATAAGATAAATAAGTGAAGCCAAATAGCGATTTATTTGAAATACCATCCCAGAATCTAGTGTCAACGAGTGCATGAGCTCTATAAAATAAATAAGAACAATAGTCTGAATAACGATACGATACTATCAAAATTACATAAATAGTAATAACAAAGGTAATAGAAGGGGACTCCAAGGCTTGCGAACGGAACCTTAGAGCTACCTTGAAATTCCCAACAGGTACTAGTATGACTCTGTAGCAATCAACTATATCAGCATCACCTTGATCTGCACGTCAAGTGTAAAGTATAGTATGAGCAAATCCGACCCTATGTACTCTGTAAGTAGCAAGCTTAACCTTGGATTGATGATAGTGACGATATTGGAAAAGTCCACCACTCACTTTCAACAGCCAACAATAACAGTAGCAGCATAACAATAATAGAAAAAGAAAAAGCAGCTCAAGAACAACAAGTTTAACTTAATCACGTTAACAGGAAAATATGCATGCTTTCCAAACAAATTAGTCAAGGTATCAATTTCAGGATATAGAATATCGATTCGTATGAGGAAGATACATCGCTATGCCTGCATAACAAGTGACGATGCCAAAATTAACAAATTCACATGTAAATCATCAAGTAAGCACAATCTCAGCACTACACAGTAGTCTGGCATATAGCCAGTAACAACCCGACCGGTCATTTTATGTATTTGAACTTTGTTCCCCTATTTGATATTTCCCGTATTCTTATTTATTATTTTGTTACTTGTGTGGCTGGTTGATTTGGTTTCGAGAAGGTTTTGGAGTGAATTGGAACACTTAGCTCCAAGGTTAGAAGTATAAATTATGAGAGTTGACCGATATTTGAATTATATGAAAATTACCTCAAATTAGTAATTTGATGGTTCTAATAGATTTGTATAATGATTTTGGACTTAGGCGTATGTCCGTATTTGAATTTGGAGGTTCGTAGTAAGGCGCCGCAAAAGTTCGCCAAGGATTTATGTTTTTATGGTAACAAGAATGTGCTTAGAGAGTTGTAGATTGTACATATTTTTTGGACTTGAAATGCATCATAGAGTTGGTAGAATAATTTACAAAAAATTGGCAATTAAACGGTCTATTATGCAACCGTGTGCCTGTTCCGCTGACTGCAGAATCATCGAGGAATGAGTCAGAAATTACTCAATTTTGAGGGTAATTTCGTGGTGCATTATGTGGACCGCATAGCCATTGTGCTTATCGCATATCTGTCACATAGTTAGCATGAGAATTTTTTGATTTAGATTTGCGGCCCAATGTGCGATCGTAGAATCGTTCTGCGATTCCCAGATATGTCGCGGACCTAATCAAACCCAACCCATATTATTTAAGGCCATTTCGCGGATGACATATCTTTTCCGCAGTGCATCTTGCGATTGCAGGTTTGGCATCGGGATTTATTTTTGAGAATTTTCTAACCTGACAATATTTTGTTAAAGAGACTCAAGGGATCATTTTTGAGAGAAAATCAGATTTGTTTAAGAAGGTGGTACATTATGGAGAAAAAAGGACAGAGCTCCAATATTTCTACATCTCTGTTTCTTGCTCAATCCTTAGGGATTCAAGAGGAAAAACTCACAAGGTCTTAAACTTAAGTGGTAAGACATTATCCCTTGCTCACATGCAATGGTTTATAATGCGTTTACGTGTATGATTTTTTATGTTCAGGCTTATGGGGTGGTGATTGGAAGCCATAAGCCCTTAAATTTGAATTTAGGTTGTATATGAAGAATGAGAAGTGTGATTATTGAGCTGTGAGTTAGTCATTGGGCATGCATGTGCGGATGAAGGTGGTATGGAGGTTGTTGAACTAATATTGGTGAATTGTTGACTTGGGGATTGGTTGTGGGTTGAAGAAATCCCATTTTAAGGAGTTGTAGTGAAGAATACACAGTATGTGTTTAATGACTTAGACTATGAATGCCTTACTAATAATGGTTCAATTTGATTATGTTTCTATAGACTGAAGTTCCTAAGAGTAGTGGAACATTGTAGTAATCCTAAGGAAGCTTAATTAAGGTATGTTGGCTAAACTCCCTCCGTAGAATTGGATTCCATGATCTCCGTATAAATTCCATGTATGGTTTGTCCAAGTTCCTATTCTTATTGTATCAAATTGACACAAATGATTGATGTATCTAATGTTCATCTACCCAAGTCATGTTTTAATTGCTCTCATTATACCATGTTCTTTCTTTGGAAATACTTCACGTATGATTGATTTATCAACCGCTTTTGAACTCAATCCATGATTCCATTGAAATCACTATGCTCTCCTTTTGAAATTATTTCCAATGTGTTTTGAGCTCTTATGGACTTGTGAGTTGAAGGTATAACTTTTTCAATGTTTTAAATGAAATATGAAATATGGCCATTGTCCCAAGAATGAAGATTATCGTGTATGGCCAAGAGCGAAAATGAAATGAAAGATTTAATGAGAGGCAATGAGGTGAATATATTTCTTTTATATAGAAAGTATTTTTGGGAGTATTGTTAGGTTATAGAGGAAGGCTGGGTTATAAATACCCAAGCCCGAAACTACATGTGCCGATGTTGAGATTATTCCTACTGATTGGGATGAGTTGATAGCTAGAAAAGACCACGTCGACCTACACAGCATTGTGGTGAGACGGCATAGATGAACAGGCGAAGATCGGATGTCATGCCACCCGCATGGTGGTGGTTTCGTACTTCTATGTCAACGCACATACATTAGGGTGAGACGGCCTACCTGATCGGGCCAAGATCGAACTCCATGACACGTGCATGGTGATGTATCGATAACTAATAATCTCCCAACCAAATATTGCTAATGTTATTTGAAAGCTAATCATGTTTTAACTTGGCATTTAAATATTATTGATCCTTCTTACTGCTTCCATGTTTCTCTTTTCTTGAGTTGACATTCCATTCCATGTCAGGGCATTTGGCTTTACATACTAGTACTATTTCATATGTACTAACCTCACTTTTGCCGGGACACTGCATCTTTAATGGATGTAGGTGTGAGCACGTGATTTTTACCGCACCCGAATTACCTTTATAAAAATCATTAAATAATTTTTAATTAAGTATTAATCATTTTAGGATTTTATTAGGTATTTAATCACTCAGTTGTTAATTAATTAATTCATGAAAATACTAAAAATATTATGCATGGCATTTAGTATTTGTTTTACATTTTTAGGATTAAGTTAGTAATTGGTTGTTTTATAAAATTGGAAAAAATCATAAAAAATAGTGTATTTTTACACTCTTTTTAGTTTTAGCATTTAATTCCTAGAATATAACATTGTGTTAATTCTATAAATAGTTAATTTAGTTTAGTTTCACAGCTTTGATAAATTAGGATTTCAATCACTAGGACTTTTGATTTCTTCTTAATTAATTAAAAGAGAGTTTTAAAATAACCAAAAAGAATTATGAAAGAAAAAGAAAGCAAAGAAAAGAGAGATTGGATCGGGCTGGAAATCAAACCAGCCCAAGTTAGAATTAACCGGACCAAGCCCAATTCCCATCAAACCCAACCGGACCAGCCCAATAATCAAATCAGCCCATACCCATTCCCTCTCCATTTAATCTGGACCGTTTGATCTTGGCAAAATCAACGGCCAGGAACTAACTTACCCCTGATATATATATGTCTTAAAATCTAACCCTAACCCCCTTCCCACTTCCGCCTCTGAACTCCAACATGCCCCTCCCCCTTTCCATTGTCTTCTTCATCCTAACTTCCTCGTCCAAACACTCTTTCAACCCTAACCACTTCTCAACCACACGGCCCCCATTTCCACCACCACTTCCGATCACTTCCCCCATCAAAACCCGACAAAAAACCACCTCCACCACTCCCTCATTCCCAATCAACATCTCAATGTCACCAAAAGTCCTAACATCAGATCGATGCAAGACAAAATCGAAAAAGAGCTTAACATACAAGGTCCGTTTTGAAGCTGATTTTGAGTATAAAACAACTTTGGCCATGTGTTCTTGACAAGAACACATGGCTAAAGTCAATTTTAGCTCAAAATCAAAATGTTAAAATACCCCGATCCGAGGTACTTTTTCTTTTTTATACTGTGTTGGTTTTGTTTTCAGCGTCGCTTCACTTTCTACTCCTTTTCTGTAAATTTAAGTTCAATTTTGTGTCAAAATTGAAATTTTCTGATTTTGGTTATATTTTCAAAGTGTGGGCGCTCATTGTGCGAGTGTGGGTTCAAAGATCCGGAAATAAATATTAGGTCCAAAATGAGTTGGGTTCGATTGTTTCAGACCGGATCGGTTTGAACCTGTCCAAATCCAAACATAGATATTAACTGGAAGGTTCTAGTATTGGACCAAAATAAGAATAAAGAAACTAAGGGGTTAAAATAGAAGGGGATTGAAATTGAAAACAGATTTCTGTTGTTTGTTTGTTGGGGTCACATGGGTGAGAATAAAATTGGTTACGGGGAATGAAGAGGTGGGGGAAGGAAGATTCGTTTGGGGTAAATGACAGAAAAGAAGAAAGAAAAGAAAAAGATCTAGAGGGTGCATGTGTGTCGGGAGGGTAACGAAATAGTAACAGAAAGGGAAATTAAAAAAGAAAAAAGAAAATCGAAAAAGAAAAATAAAAAGGAAGGGGATTCTATTTAGTAGAGATATAAAAAGAACAGAGAGGTCTGAAAAAGGGGAGGATTTTTTTTTTAGAAAAAAAACAGGATCTGAAATTGAGTGAAAAGAAGAGGTCAAGGTCTGAAAGATAAAAGAAGATATAGAGAACAGAGTTCATTCTTAGGGAGAGAGTTCATTCTCATAAAAAGTTCTGAGTCTGAAAATTAGAATGAAAAACAGAGGTTCTGGGTGAAAGAAAAATTATTATCTTCTTGCCTGCTTATTCATCATAAACAGTTAATCAGTCGGAATAAGCTGTGATTCCGAGTGCTGTTGTCGTCTCTTGCGCGCCACTGTCTCGTTAGGATTCTTCGCTGATTTTATAGGTATTCGAACGTCTCATAGTTGTAACTCGTATTATTAGCAAATGACTAAATGTATTGTTTAAATTGATGCATCCGACTTTCTTCTTTCTGGTGTTGCTATTTGAGTACTATACCCCCTTTTGCTTGCTGCTAGTACCCTCTGTTTCTTTTCCTGTTAATTCATTAAGTAGTAGAGTCGAATGTCGTTGAAGTCATACTGATTTTGTTCTCTGTTTGTCCGTCCTGTTTCAATTTACTCGCTTCTGATCAGTAATTGCTGCTAAATGACGTTCACTATGTATATTACTGTTCATTACGGATATTCTGAAACTACTTTGTTTAGCTTTATTTTANCCCAAAGGTCCTTTCCTTCATCCCCGGCATAACCCGTGGATCCCTTTGGCATAACCCAAAGGTTTCAACCCTCATCCCCGGCATAACCTGTGGACCTCTTTGGCATAACCCAAAGATCTTTATTTTCTTTTCTCCCCGGCATAACCCGTGGATTCCCTGGCATAACCCGTGGATCCCCGGCATAACCTGTGGATCTCTTTGGCATAACCCAAAGACCTTTACCTTCATCCCCGTCATAACCCGTGGATCCCTTTGGTATAACCCAAAGTTTTCAACCCTCATCCCCGGCATAACCCGTGGATCTCTTTGGCATAACCCAAAGACCTTTACCTTTACCCCGGGCATAACCCGTGGATCCCTTTGGCATAACCCAAAGGTTTCAACCCTCATCCCCGGCATAACCCGTGGATCTCTTTGGCATAACCCAAAGACTTTTGATTTTCTTTGTCCCTAGCATAACCCGTGGACATCTTTGGCATAACCCAAAGATCTTTACTTTCTTTTCTCCCCAGCATAACCCGTGGATTCCCCGGCATAACCCGTGGATTTCCCGGCATAACCCATGGATTTCCCGGCATAACCCGTGGATCCCCGGCATAACCTGTGGATCTATTTGGCATAACCCAAAGACCTTTCAACCCTCATCCCCGGCATAACCCGTGGACCTCTTTGGCATAACCCAAAGATCTTTGTTTCCCTTTTCCCCAGCATAACTCGTAGACTCCCTGGCATAACCCAAGGACCTTTTACTTTTTCCTGGCATAACCTAGGAATCCTTTTTCTTTTCCCCAGTAGAATAGGTCGATAATACCCTCGTCATAACCCGAGAACTTTACTTTCTTTAGCATAACTCGTTTGGTTTCCAGCATAACCTGGCAACCCTTCTTTTACTTGTTAGACTTTTAGGTACAAATAACTCACAAAGTTGTCCCAATAGAAATTGGGGCAGGATAATTTTGTTCGTTTGATTTGGTGTCTGAACAGGTTTCTCCTTGAAGCACAGAGTTCCGAGATCACTCAGAGAATGATTCTCAATCCAAAATAAAGAAAAGAAAAGAATGAAAGGGAGTAAATTCAAATGCTGCGATGAACGAGGATGCGACATATTCAAAATTGGACTGAAATCAGAAGCCTCGCATGGCTCGCCTTGATTCAAAAATTGAAGAACAACCAGCACCTACAGTTGATGAGCATCAAGATTCAGATCGAAGTCTGCTTCAAAAACCAGCTAAGATTCAAGATCAAGTTTCAAGAAATTTGTAGATAGGAATCTTGTAATTCATAGCTGATAGACATAGCTAGTTTAGTTTCTTGTTTTCTATCACGATGTGATAAGGAGCGCAGTAGGCAGTAACAGCAACAACAACGCAATCACAGCTTCCTGGTAGTCCCAGTTATCAAACCTCCAGAACTACACTGACCTGATTCCTTCATAGCCAAGGATATGTAGGCAACTCCTAAACAGGGTTCGGTCATGCTCTTTTCAATTCGGGTAGGCAAAAATCTCACAGAATTGCTCATTTTGTCTTTGCCCGAAAACTCTTCGTGCTTTCGAGCAAAGAGGGGCAGCTGTGAGCACGTGATTTCTACCGCACCTGAGTTACCTTTATAAAAATCATTACATAATTTTTAATTAAGTATTAATCATTTTAGGATTTTATTAGGTATTTAATCACTTAGTTGTTAATTAATTAATTCATGAAAATACTAAAAATATTATGCATGGCATTTAGTATTTGTTTTCCATTTTTAGGATTAAGTTAGTAATTGGTTGTTTTATAAAATTGGAAAAAATCATAAAAAATAGTGTATTTTTACACTCTTTTTAGTTTTAATATTTAATTCCTAGAATATAATATTGTGTTAATTCTATAAATAGTTAATTTAGTTTAGTTTCACATTTTTGATAAATTAGGATTTCAATCACTAGGACTTTTGATTTCTTCTTAATTAATTAAAAGAGAGTTTTAAAATAACCAAAAAGAATTATGAAAGAAAAAGAAAGCAAAGAAAAGAGAGATTGGATCGGGCTGGAAATCAAACCAGCCCAAGTTAGAATTAACCGGACCAAGCCCAATTCCCATCAAACCCAACCGGACCAGCCCAATAATCAAATCAGCCCATACCCATTCCCCCTCCATTTAAGCTGGACCCTTTGATCTTGGCAAAATCAACGGCCAGGAACTAACTTACCCCTGATATATATATGTCTTAAAATCTAACCCTAACCTCCTTCCCACTTCCGCCTCTGAACTCCAACATACCCCTCCCCCTTTCCATTGTCTTCTTCATCCTAACTTCCTCGTCCAAACACTCTTTCAACCCCAACCACTTCTCAACCACACGGCCCCCATTTCCACCACCACTTCCGGTCACTTCCCCCATCAAAACCCGACAAAAAACCACCTCCACCACTCCCTCATTCCCAATCAACATCCCAATGTCACCAAAAGTCCTAAAATCAGATCGATGCAAGACAAAATCGAAAAAGAGCTTAACATGCAAGGTCCGTTTTGAAGCTGATTTTGAGTATAAAACAACTTTGGCCATGTGTTCTTGACAAGAACACATGGTTAAAGTCAATTTTAGCTCAAAATTAAAATGTTAAAATACCCCGATCCGAGGTACTTTTTCTTTTTTATACTGTGTTGGTTTTGTTTTCAGCGTCGCTTCACTTTCTACTCCTTTTCTGTAAATTTAAGTTCAATTTTGTGTCAAAATTGAAAGTGTCAGATTTTGGTTATATTTTTAAAGTGTGGGCGCTCATTGTTCAAGTGTGGGTTCAAAGATCTAGAAACAAAGATTAGGTCCAAAATGAGTTGGGTTTGATTGTTTAGGACCGGGTCGGTTTGAACCCGTCCAAATCCAAACTTAGATATTAACTGGAAGGTTCTAGTATTGGACCAAAATAAGAATAAAGAAACTAAGGGGTTAAAATAGAAGGGGATTGAAATTGAAAACAGATTTCTATTGTTTGTTTGTTGGGGTCACATGGGTGAGAATAAAATTGGTTACGGGGAATGAAGAGGTGGGGGAAGGAAGATTCGTTTGGGGTAAATAACAGAAAAGAAGAAAGAAAAGAAAAAGATCTAGAGGGTGCATGTGTGTCGGGAGGGTAACGAAATAGTAACAGAAAGGGAAATAAAAAAAAAAAATCGAAAAAGAAAAATAAAAAGGAAGGGGATTCTGTTTAGTAGAGATATAAAAAGAACAGAGAGGTCTGAAAAAGGGGAGGATTTTTTTTTTAGAAAAAAAACAGGATCTGAAATTGAGTGAAAAGAAGAGGTCGAGGTCTGAAAGATAAAAGAAGATATAGAGAACAGAGTTCATTCTTAGGGAGAGAGTTCATTCTCATAAAAAGTTCTGAGTCTGAAAATTAGAATGAAAAACAGAGGTTCTGGGTGAAAGAAAAATTATTATCTTCTTGCCTGCTTATTCATCATAAACGGTTAATCAGTCGGAATAAGCTGTGATTCCGAGTGCTGCTGTCGTCTCTTGCGCGCCACTGTCTCGTTAGGATTCTTCACTGATTTTATAGGTATTCTCGAACGTCTCATAGTTGTAACTCGTATTATTAGCAAATGACTAAATGTATTGTTTAAATTGACGCATCCGACTTTCTTCTTTCTGGTGTTGCTATTGTTTGAGTACTATATCCCCTTTTGCCTGCTGCTAGTACCCTTTGTTTCTTTTCCTGTTAATTCATTAAGTAGTAGAGTTGAATGTCATTGAAGTCATACTGATTTTATTCTCTGTTTGTCCGTCCTGTTTCAATTTACTCGCTTCTGATCAGTAATTGCTGCTAAATGACGTTCACTATGTATATTACTGTTCATTACGGATATTCTGAAACTGCTTTGTTTAGCTTTATTTTAAGTATGAACTTATAATCGATTTTGGAATCATCTGGGTTACACAACTGCTATTTCATACAATTGTTAATATCACATATTCTGTTTCCGTGAAAGTTTCTGTTGTTCTGCCCATTTTGTTCATTCGTGACTGAGAATCGCCTATGTTTTTACTCGTGTTCAAGGCCACATGAGTATTGTTAGTAGTTGTTTAATATCAATGATGAATCAAATGTTATTTTCTATCTCCAAATTGTAAATAAGCTGTTAATGGATTCTTTTGTGCTACTGCTCATCTCATTTTGCGACCAACCCATTTTAATAAGTTGATTATGCTGGAAATAGTGCACGATAGTGTAAAAAGCAGAATTACAGTTGTGTTTGTGATTTGTGGCTATATTCGTAATTGAGTTATGCTATCCGATTTCTGATTAAAATGGCTATCGCATGAAATAGTGTCAGTTGATCTAATAGAGGTGCGCCATATAATTAGTAGCGATCGCCCATGGCTCTCTCGATTAATTAAAGTGTGATGTCATGTACAAATAAGTATCGATTCTCCAAACCTTAGTAATTAGATCTTAAACGCAATTAATTATGTTGCCACTATGGGTACGGTTCCCGTGACATAGTGACAATATAAACTTCGGGGGTGCCTTTTAGGTGATCAGGTTTTAATAATGTTTAATTCATAAAAGCTTTCGAATTAATTTGAGGTGTGCCATATCAAATAAATATACAAACATATGGCCCTCAATAATTAAATACATTGAAAAATCGAGGCGTGCTATTTAGCAAATTCCATGGCCCTCGACAAATCAAAACGCGTAACTTGCTTTAGGCGCGTTAGTGTATTAATTAAATTTCCTAAAGTTCGGGTGTGCATTTATGTGACCCAAATCCAAAATCCCAACGTTTAATTAAAAGGTATTACAAATTACGGGTGCATTTATGTGACGTGATTCGTGACATATTTTGATTAACATTGCAATTCTCCAATAATTTTAAAAGCGGAAAAGCGGAATAAAGTAAAATGCACTATAGGCTAATAACATGTATTAAAATTAGATAATAAAGCCGATTATAGCAATTAAGCGATCGTGCTAGAACCACGGAATCCGAGGGTGCCTAACACCTTCCCTCGGGTTAACAGAATTTCTTACTTAGAATTTCTGGTTCGCAGACTTCAAAAGAAAGTCGAAATCTTCCTCGATTTGGGATAAAAATAAAATCGGTGACTTGGGACACCGATCTAATATTCCAAATGGGAATCTGAACAATAAATAATCCCATTTCGAATAATGTCACTTTAATTAGAAAAACTCATTTTTATACATTTCCTTCCCGGGAATGTACGAAAAGAGGTGTGACAGCTCTGGCGACTCTGCTGGGGATACGAACCCAGAATCTCTGGTTCAGGGTTCAAGAATTCGAGCTTAGAATGATTGTTCCTTTTCGGCTTTTATCTGATTTTATTACCTGTTAAGCCTAATGTGCTAAATGCCGCTTTTACCGCTTTGATATTATTCGAACTGTATATAAAACTGCTCCGAACCCTTCTCTTCTCATCTGCGGGGAGATGCACGCTGGTCGTGATTTCCCATTCTGTTAGTGTCTTACCTAAAATAAGAAAGAGGCCGGACAAGTTACAAAGCCGGGTGGCCTTTTGGTGCCCTGTACGTAGCCCTCTCCTCGGCTCGAGTTGTCTGCTCGGGTACACAGTCTAGACCAAATACCCAGGTTTCAGCTTAGTAAAACATAACTTCATGCCGGATCCCAAGTAGCAACGTTATTTTGCATTATGTGCATTTGACTTAGGGGACTCAACACAGGGGTTGGGTCCGTCTAGGACAGGTGACCTTGAATTCAAAGACTATCCTGATGCATTAATTACGTGCTATTTGTGCATTTTTCACCTCGATTCGCGCGTCGACCGGTAGAATAAAATTAAGAAATAAGTGAAGGGCGAGGTATAAATTTGAGAGTTGTTGCGTATTTTCCAAAACTTGGGTCTAAAATAAGGCGAAATACTGCCGAATTGTTTTTAGAAAAATAAACCTTTCTAGAAATCAATGTCCAAATTACTTTGTTTTTCTAGAAAGGAACCAAAATATTTTTAAATTCCGAAATATTTTTTCTTTCAATTTTAAAATTGCAAAAACAATAACAAGTTTTTAATATGCAAGTTGAAAAAAAAAAGAAAAGAAAAGTAAAAGTAGAAAAAATTAAAAAAATATATTTATGTATAAAAATCCAGAAATATTCTTTTCTTTTTCTTGCTTTAAGTGTTTTTCTATCCAAAAAAAAAAAAAATTCAAAGTGCTTGAGTCGTCGCTTTTGTATAAATAGCCGAATGCCTTTAAAAGGGCGCCGGAAAGCTGTTTCGCAAAAACGATCACTTATTTTAAATTTTTGGCTATTTAGCAAATACAGCCCTAAAATCTTCTCATTCGAAGTGCTGGAGGGTCGTATTTGCAACAATAGCCGTTTAATTAGACGTGTGCAAAAATTGTCCTTTTTTACTGATGTTTTTTTTATTACTTTAAATGTGCAGAACGAGCACGATTTTAAAAAAATGGAAATGGTAAACAAGATCCCATTGGAGCTGCGTATGTGGTGGAATGATTTAAACGAGTCAGGACAGAACACAGTAAGACACCACCTGGGCGGCCTTCCGGATCTGTTGATGTTTAGGCCTAGGGGAGACATTGTGAGAGCTCTAATTACTTTTTGGGACCCGGCCCACAATGTCTTCCATTTTTCGGATTTTGAATTGACACCGACTCTGGAAGAGGTGACCGGGTACATTGGGAAGAATAAAACCCCACTTAGACATGGATACTTGATCGCCCCGAGAGCGGTCACCCCCCACAAATTCTTGGATATGATGAAGATAAGTCGGGGGGTCCAATACCCGGATTTGGTAAATGGCTATGCTACCCTACAGTTTATTTACCAACGCTATGGTCACGTAGGGGGATTTAATGACACAGAAAGCAAGACTTGTAGCAAGGAGAACCGTGCTAAGTGGGAGGAACACAGATGCTTTGCCTTTATGGTGGCATTTCTGGGCCTTATAATATTCCCCAGAAAGGATGGACACATCGACATCCGGATAGCCGGGGTGGTTAGTACACTAATCACTCAGGCAAAGAGTGTCCTCGCCCCCATGATTATCTCTGATATCTTCTGAGCCCTCACAGCTTGTAAGGCGGGAGAAATTATTTTCGAGGGATGCAACCTGTTACTACAAATATGGATGATCGAACACTTATGCCAGCGGCCGGAATATATAAGGTATACATCGGCAGAGAAAAGCTACATAGCTGGGTTTCAGGCCAGAGTTGGACATATCAGCATGCCTGAAGGGGTCAATGAATGGACAGCCCGACTCCGTGCTGTCACGGCAGAACAAGTGGAATGGACTCTTAGCTGTACCATAGTCGAAAAAGTTCTTTATATGTCCGCTGCTGGACCGTACTTCCTTCTAATGAGTCTCCAAAGCATCCTACCCT
Source organism: Nicotiana obtusifolia (assembly GCA_002018475.1). Classification (NCBI taxonomy): domain Eukaryota; kingdom Viridiplantae; phylum Streptophyta; class Magnoliopsida; order Solanales; family Solanaceae; genus Nicotiana; species Nicotiana obtusifolia. The sequence continues at coordinate 10,784 of MCJB01000618.1, read as the reverse complement.
ACGCGCCATGCCGGGTTCTAAGACAGCTGGGAAGATGTCAGACGGTGCCAAAGGATGGGGATCTTAGCTGTCACACGACAGAAATTTGCGCCAGTGGGAAATTTCCGGAAAATGTGGTTAGAAGGATCTGGAGTGAATGTTAGTACTTGCCTCCAAACACCTGTATCTGAGACCTGTCTCGGGGCGAAGTCACCCCTGGGTATATTATATGGTATAAAGAGGAATCCGAGCCTGAACGACCAGCCAAAAGGCCCCATCTCCAAGCATTTGCTGAAGAGTCCCGAGCACAATGGGACTGGTTAGCCAAGGAAAATGAGTATCGGGCTACCATAAGTAGGCTAGAAAAACAAGTCTGAGATCTCCAATTTGAAAAAGAGGTCCAAGCTGCAGTAGATGAGGGGGATAAGAAAGAACTAGTCCAGGAAAATGAAGCCCTCAAAAGCCAAATACAACAGATGAAAATAGCCGCCAGAAATCAAGAAAGAAGTCATGCAGACGCAAAGCTTATCAGTGGTTTAAGGAAAAAGATATTGGAGTGTCAGGACAGTCTGGAAAGGTCCGAGGCAGAACAGGAAAAGCTCAAAAAGCGATTGGCGGAAAATGCTGAAGGACAGGCACAGTTCGTCCGACGAATGAAAAAGAAATATGAGGGAATGATCGCTGAGTTGAAAAGAAAAGTGACCGGTATGGAAAATGAGGCTGAAAAGCGAACTCGAGACTTTAAGGCAGACCGGGAACATTGCTATGATCTAATGTCACAAATGGAACAGGACCTGCGACAAGTACAGAATCAGAGCCGTCATGACCTCCAAGTACTAAAGGCCCGAGACCAGCAAATAGGACGACTGCTACAGGAGAAAGGAATCATTAGAGAAAGGGTGAGAGCAATTGCTGAGTATGTGGTTGCAAAATGCCGGGATTGCGAAGACATGACTCAGACTACATTCCTTGCCGCGGTGATGACATATGTTCGCCACATAATGAATGACCTAGAGCAGCTCCAAGAAGATCTTGCACAAAGGCCTGTGGCAAGACCGAATGATGTCCCACAGGCCCAGGAATTTGAATCTTTAATGTATTCTTGAAATTTTGTAAATTGTATTTTTCTGTTTCTTTCTCATTTTAAGAGTTGTATCGAGTCTGTTGCAGTCCATGTTCAAAGCTCGAGTCTGTAATAGAGTTGCTTTACTTAATGAAATTGAAAGCTTACCGCATTTATCTATTTTTTTTTTCTTGTGGAAAGAAATAGAGTGGAAAGAAAGCCAAAATATAAGAAAATATGCAAGTAAAAGCCGGAATGAAACATGCAACCGTTATGAATCATATTGAAACACATTTAACTGCCTAGGTGCATCACACCCAACATGTGATTACCTATCTGTTACTTGTTTCAAACTAATCGGTTTGCTGTTGAGTTATAGGTTTTTATTGGTGATTGGTTTTGTGGTAATCTGGCGCATCATCCATACTTCACAAGATCAAAGGGAAGCGTTGAAATGACGTCAGAAATGACCTTGCCCACAATTCCTCTCCCGGAGGAAAATCCAATGTCTAGCATAATGGTTCCAGAATCGGCAGCTGCCGAGGAGAACAGATTATTGCGTCTCCGCATGATGGAAATGTGGGACGCGTGGACAAACGGGAAAGAGCCACTAAGCGCCATTCCCGGATTTCCGGAGCTCTTTCCTAGAGCTGGTGGGGCCACTAGTATCCCCATAAGTTATCCACTGGGATACCCCACTATTACCGCCAACTTTGTGGGCACGCCATCAGAAGAACACCCCCACACTTCAAATGCTGGCTCGGCATCAAACATATTCACTGCGCCACCCTGCGTTGCCACAACACAGCCCGCATTGCCCCAACCCAGCTTCAATCCGTCACCATTTGCATATCAGGCACAGCCATCACCGGTCGAATTAACTCAGTTTCCTACAGTGGCTTACACCCAAGTGCCTAAATATGAGTTTGCCCCAGGGCAAGAGATGAACACCAAGACTCCCGAGCAAGAAGAAATGGCAAGAAAAATGAGGAGTCTCGAACAAAGTTTAAAAAACATGCAGGGTCTGAGTGGACAAAAAAGCGTTTCATATGCAGACCTGTGCTTGTTCCCTCATGTACATTTACCGGTGGGTTTCAAAACCCCCAAGTTTGAGAAATATGATGGGCATGGGGATCCTATCGCTCATCTCAAAAGATTTTGCAACCAGTTACGAGGAGCGGGCGGAAAAGAAGAGCTTCTCATGGCTTATTTTGGGGAAAGCTTAGTCGGTATCGCTTCCGAGTGGTACATGGATCAGGAAATATCCCGCTGGCATACTTGGGATGATTTGGAAAGAGATTTCATCCGGCAATTCCAGTACAATATTGATATTGCTCCGGATCGAAATTCTTTAACAAACTTAAAGAAGAAAGCCACCGAAAGTTTCAGAGAGTATGCAGTCAAATGGCGCGAACAAGCATCGAGGGTAAAGCCTCCGATGGATGAGGCTGAGATGGTAATGGTTTTCTTACAGGCACAGGAAGCCGATTACTATCAAAACATGATGTCAGCAATGGGGAAGCCATTTGCTGAAGCCATAAAAATTGGCGAGATGGTGGAAAACGGACTGAAAACAGGACGGATCCTCAGCCAATCTGTGATCAGAGCCACCTCCCAAGCCATTCAAGGCGGGTCTGGATGTTTAGCCAGCAGGAAGAAAAAAGAGGAATCGTCGATGGCTGCCTCGGGTACGAGAAGACCTCGGCTACCTAGGCCGTTTTTCTCTGAGAGGGCTTCACAACACTATTATCCTCACCAGGTTATAACTTACGCCCATCCACCGTATGCAGTAATGAATGCTCAACCATACAGCAGACCCCATCAACAATTCAACCAAAATAGAGCGCCACCTCCCAGAAATCAAGCTCAATACCACACCCACTATAATCCTCGCCCTCCACAAAATAATTCTCACACCCGAGAACCTTCCAGAAAAACTTTCACACCCGGAGAATCCTATTCAAGCCTTTTTCCAAAGCTGGTCCAGTTGGGTCTACTTCAGCCTGTCCCCCAAAATAGATAAAATCCGGAGTCACCTTCCTATCAAAGGGGTACCCAATGTGCCTATCATTCTGGGGCTGAGGGGCATGACATAGAGAGTTGCTGGACATTAAAAAGAGCGGTAGAGGATTTGATTGAACAGAAGAAAATAGTGTTAAGGGACGAGGACGCTCCCAATGTGACAAGCAATCCACTGCCAGCTCACAACAATGGGCCAATCATTGGGATGATCTGTGAGGATAAAGAATTCAACCCGGACCTGAAGGCTATCATTGCCATAGCCCACAAAGAGGAAAAGCCAAAAGCTATTTCAAGAAAGGATAACACTGAAAAGAGAGACCAGAACATTCCTTTAAAGACGGAGGAGAAGTCTGGAGTGGAAAATAAGTCGTCCAAAAATGCTGTTCTCTACCTTCCTCGGGGGCAGAGGAAAGAGCAGAAACCATTAAGCCCTCCTAAGAGGTTTCAGATAAATAAGCAGGTGACTCAGATGTATGTACCCAAAGGCACCTATGTGGTTCGGGGACCGGTATGTCCACTTAGGCTGAATGAGCTTGTGGTCATCGGTCGCGCGCCACAAAAGCCCATGACGGACCCTAAGGCCGTACCTTGGAATTATGATAACACATCGGTCACATACAAAGGCAAGGAAATCTTAAACGAAAACCAGGAGGACAAAATGGTTGAAAGATACCTTGATGTCAAGGAAATAAACAACATTGCTAAGAAACGCTTCCCGCCTAAAAAACCAGTAAGTCCTGAAGAGGCGGAAGCATTTTTTCAGAAAATGAGAACAGCAGATTATGAAACAATTGATCAACTCAGACAATCCCCAGATCAGGTCTCTTTGTTATCACTTTTGATGAGTTCAGACGAACATCAGAGGGTTTTGCTCAAAACCCTCAATGAAGCCTACGTCCCGGCCGGGACAACAATAGAATAATTGCAAAGAATGGCTGAGAGGTTCTTCCTAGACCGCCAAATTTCCTTTGGGAGCAATGATTTGCCTTCGGAAGGAGCCGCTCACAATAAAGCCCTTCACTTAACTGTCAAATGCGAAGGGTATTATTTGAAGAGGGTGATGATAGATGGAGGTTCCGGGGTAGATATTTGGCCCCTTTCAACTCTACAACGCATGGAGATATGCACCAAGAAGATTAGACACAATGATGTATGTGTGCGTGCATTTGATGGTATGAAAAGAGATACTATTGGGGAGATTGACCTCACTCTGACAATTGGACCAGTCGATTTCGAGGTAACCTTCCAAGTTATAGATATGGATACATCTTACAACTTTCTCTTGGGACGTCCATGGATCCATGCGGCCGGGGCAGTTCCTTCCACTCTTTATCAAATGGTCAAGTTTGAACATGAGGACCAAGAAATCGTGATCCATGGGGAAGACGAACAATCAATCTATCGCGATCCTTCGGTCCTGTGTCTCGAAGCAAAAGAGGGAAGTGAGCACATCGTTTACCAAGCATTTGAAGTTGTGGTTGCGGATCGATATGAAGAAGGAAGCCCTTTCCCACAGCCTTTTCTATCAAACGCATCGATGATGGTAGCTAAGATAATGATTAGGCACGGCTACCAACCAGGCAAAGGACTCGGGAAGTCATTACAAGGAACAACCCAACCCATCGCCTTGACTACTAGCGACGGATTTTTCGAACTCGGTTTCCTGCCCACACCAGTTGATTTCAAGTGGGCAAAAAAGCGGAAAAATGATGGTTGGGTGTTGACCAAGCCAATCTTACCTCTGTATAAGACTTTCGTCAAGCCTAAATACAGAGATGAGGAGGAAGATGAATCCTTCACAGTCGAGGAAATTGAAGAAATCTGTGGGGCTATGAAACGAATGCTATATGAAACCCACATGGTTCAGAAAGGTGAAGGCTCGAGCACCGCTGAGGTGCTGTATATGGGACCTAATGCCAAATTGCAAAATTGGGAGGCTACGCCTTTCCCGACCAGGCGGGAGTCCCGGTAGATCTGTCTTGTCACCTTTTCTCGCATCACGAGTTATCTCAGGGTGTAAGTCGGATGTTTTTCCTTTTAGTTTCTTGTTTTTTAAAATTCCAAATGTAAACCCTGTTATCTTTAAATTCAATGAAATGAAAATCCATGTTTCATCCATTATCTTTTCTGATTATGTTGTTTTACTTTCTTCTTTTCAATTCTAATAATGCAGCTTTAAGTAACATGACATGCTTGCGGACTTCATGCCCAGATCCAAACACGCTGTCTAATCATGATGTAATGAACCAAGAATTGGAATATAATGAAGAAGAGGCTTATAATGAAATTAATCGAGAATTGGAACAATTCGAGAATAAGCCTAAGCCCAATCTAAATGATACCGAGCCAGTTAATTTGCGCAGTTCTGAAGAAGCACGGGAGACCAAGATAAGCATTCACACAGATGAAAAAACTCGAGATGCATTAATCCAGCTCCTGTTCGAATTCAAAGATGTGTTTGCTTGGTCATATGATGACATGCCAGGGCTCAGTGTTGACATGGTAGTTCATAAATTGCCTACATACCCTAATTGCCCCCTGTTCAGCAAAAGTAGAGAAAATTCAAACTGATATCAGTGATAAGATCAAAGAGGAGATCACAAAACAGCTGAAGGCAGGAGTAATCCGGGTAGTTCAATATACCACGTGGCTGGCCAATGTAGTCCCAGTACCAAAGAAAGACGGGAAAACCCGAGTATGTGTGGACTACAGAGATCTGAACAAAGCAAGTCCCAAAGACAACTTCCCTCTGCCAAACATCCATATTCTGGTTGATAACTGTGCCAAACATGAAATACAATCTTTTGTGGATTGCTATGCGGGATATCATCAGGTGTTGATGGATACAGAAGACGCTGAAAAGACAGCATTCACCATACCTTGGGGGACATACTGTTATAGGGTCATGCCATTCGGATTGAAAAACGCCGGGGCAACATACATGAGAGCCATGACTGCCGTTTTTCATGACATGATGCATCAGGAAATAGAAGTGTATGTGGATGATGTGATCATCAAGTCCAAAACCAAGGATGATCATGTCCGGGATCTAAGGAAGTTCTTTGAGAGGCTGCGAAGATATGATTTGAAGCTAAATCCAGCCAAGTGTGCGTTCGGAGTCCCATCTGGCAAGCTCCTGGGTTTCATCGTCAGTCGAAGGGGCATTGAATTAGATCCAACCAAGATAAAATCTATCCGGGATCTACCCCCTCCCAAAACCAAAAAAGATGTCATGAGTCTTTTGGGGAGATTGAATTATATCAGCCGGTTCATCGCTCAACTGACCTCTACATGTGAGCCCATATTCCGGTTGTTAAAAAAGGATGCAGCCATCAAATGGACAGATGAATGCCAAGAAGCTTTTGACAAAATCAAAGCATACTTGTCAAATCCGCCAGTGTTAGTCCCACCTGAACCAGGGAGACCTCTGTTCTTGTACCTGACGGTCCTAGAGAATTCTTTCGGGTGTGTCCTGGGGCAACACGATGTGACTGGAAAGAAAGAACAGGCTATCTACTACCTGAGTAAGAAATTCACCAGTTACGAAGCCAAGTACACTTTGTTGGAAAGAACTTGTTGTGCTTTAACTTGGGTTGCTCAGAAATTAAGGCATTATCTGCAAGCATACACCACTTACCTGATAACCAGGTTAGATCCCCTAAAATACATATTTCAGAAGCCGATGCCCACTGGGAGGTTGGCAAAGTGGCAGATCTTGCTCACAGAATTCGACATCATCTATGTCACTCGCACAGCAATGAAAGCCCAGGCGTTAGCCGACCATCTGGCCGAAAATCCTGTTGATGATGAATATCAACCTTTGAATACTTACTTCCCGGACGAGGAAGTAAATTCAATTGAGATAATACCCGAAGACACCAATACTTGGAAGATGTTCTTCGATGGAGCAGTGAATGCAAAAGGTGTTGGGATCGGGGCAATTCTGATCTCGCCTGATGGTCAACATTATCCGGCTACGGCCAGGCTTCGATTTTTCTGCACAAACAACACAGCTGAATATGAAGCTTGTATTATGGGTATGAATATGGCAATCGCCCAGGACGTTGAACATCTGTTAATCATGGGAGATTCGGATTTGATCATTCGACAAGCCCAAGGAGAATGGGAAACCCGAGACATCAAGCTTATTCCATATAAACAACATGTGGAAGACCTGAGCAAACGATTCGAATCAATAGAGTTCAGGTACATCCCACGTTGCCATAATGAATTAGCTGATGCATTGGCTACTTTGGCTTCAATGTTACCATACCCAGGCAATGCCCTCATCGATCCTCTGGAAATCCAGATCCGAGAAAGGCATGGTTATTGTAACACGGTTGAAACAGAAACAAATGTTCAGCCCTGGTATCATGACATCAAGAGGTTTCTGAAAACCAAAGAATATCCAGATCAAGCGAGTGGGGACCAAAAGAGAACCATCAGACGACAGGCAAGTGGTTTCTTTCTAAGTGGTGATATCTTGTACAAGAGAACCCCAGACCTCAATCTGTTAAGATGCGTCGACACTGAGGAAGCTAGAAAAATCATGCAAGAAGTGCATGCTGGAGTTTGTGGACCCCACATGAACGGCTATGTCTTGGCCAAGAAAATCCTTCGGGCAGGATATTACTGGATGACTATGGAAAAGGATTGCTTCAGCTTTGTACGGAAATGTCATCAGTGTCAGGTGCACGGTGATTCGATTCATGGGCCTCCTACAGAATTACATCCCATGTCGTCACCTTGGCCATTTGTTGCCTGGGGCATGGATGTCATTGGGCCGATCGAGCCAAAAGCCTCGAACGGCCACAGATTCATATTGGTTGCCATTGATTACTTCACAAAATGGGTTGAAGCAATCACTCTCAAATCTGTGACCAAGAAAGCGGTGGTGGATTTCGTGCACTCCAATCTCATATGCCGTTTCGGCATCCCTGCAACCATCATCACAGATAATGCTGCAAATTTGAATAGTCACTTGATGAGTGAAGTATGCGAAAAATTCAAAATTACGCATAGAAACTCCACTCCCTATCGGCCCAAGGCAAATGGTGCCGTAGAAGCAGCAAACAAAAATATCAAGAAGATTTTGAGAAAAATGATTCAAAGTTCCAGACAATGGCATGAAAAGTTTCCATTCGCGTTGTTGGGATATCGCACCACCGTGCGTACGTCAGTTGGGGCAACTCCGTATCTTTTGGTCTACGGCATTGAAGCTGTGATACCGGCGGAAGTAGAGATCCCTTCCCTGCGGATCATTGTCGAAGCAGAGATTGAGGATAGCGAGTGGGTCAAAACCCGTTTGGAACAGTTAACTCTGATCGATGAAAAGCGGATGGCCGCAGTCTGCCATGGGCAATTATATCAACAGAGAATGGCTCGTGCTTATAACAAGAAGGTACGGCCTATAAAGTTTGAAGTAGGGCAACTTGTCTTAAGATGAATTCTTCCCCATCATCAAGAAGCAAAAGGGAAATTCGCTCCTAATTGGAAAGTCCCATATATCATTAGAAAGATATTGCCAAGAGGAGCGCTGTATTTGGGAGACATCGAGGGAAATGATCCTGAAACAGCAGTGAATGCAGATGCAGTAAAAAGGTACTATGTGTAACCTTTCTGTTTGAGATGACGAAGGCCATCATTTCTGCTATCCAAACACTCCAATCCTTTGTTGACCCGTTGAGCCATGTATTCTTCTTTGTTCACCCTTTTTGGAACTCGGAAGTATCCCTGGAAAGTTTAGTTGAAAAAAAAAAGTAGAAAAGAAAAATACAAGAGAAAGAAAAGAAAAAAGAAAAGAAAAGAAAACAAAATCCAAAACCAACGTAGCCTGAACTACGTCTGACTTGGTTCCGAAAGGATACGTAGGCAGCCTCTCCCTGAGGTTCAGTCACACCAAAATAAAAATCTAAATTCCCCCAAAAGTAAAACTGGGGCAAATATTATAACTGTCTGGCGATGTCTCGCTTGAAATGTTCCAAAGTTGTAATTCAATCAAATTCCCTTTTACCAAATCCCGTTCAAGTCCTTCAGATCAATCGGTGAAAGGTTTCCAAAATTTGAAAATGCATTCAAAATGAGAGAAATAAAATGAGAGAGTCTTATCGGTGAAAACCCACACGGGCACCGTAAGGCGACGTGAGCAGAGAAATTAAAATGAGAGAGTCTTGTCAGTGAAAACTCGCAAAGAGCACTACAAGGTGATGGTGAGAAGAGAAATGAGAGAGGTCAATTGGCGAAAACCCGCAAAGGGCGCCGTTGATCGAAACGTAGAAATCTTCGCCACTGTGGGTACTGAAAGAGTCCTGGCAAAGTTTCTCAGTTTCAGAATACAGATTGTGGTGGGTTCATGAGAAATTGGATAGTTGCAAGGATCGGGCATCCAGTCCAAGAAGCATGTCATGTCTATGCTAAGCCTGCATTCACCCCAGATAAGTCCTTTCTCCTTCCCCGAAAAAGGACACTTTCTTAAATCCATTCTCTCATCTTTTGCTTACTTTTCTTTGAAATCCCTTTCGGTCTAATTATGCTTCCGAAACTAATACAAAAAAGGTGTCAAGACTGGTTTTACAGGATCCCGCTTAATAAAAGCTAGATCCAAAAGAAGTACCAGCCTCAGCGAGTGCATCAAGTCGGACCCGACTGGCCATGATGGTTGATGCTCTGAAACCCCAAAGTTGGGAGAAATAAAAAGAAATCAAAAAGCAAAAGCCCAGAGGCAAGAAAGATGAAAAGACAAAGCCCTATATGGGCATGCTGTTTACAAAATTGAGTTCCCTAGTTCAAGAAAGAAACCAATTTTTAGAAAACCAAGCAAGCAGCGGAGACTCTCGCTAAAGTTGGGCCAGAATCAAGCTATCAGAACCATCAAGGCCACAAAACCAATCACCGTTTCAAACTAACAATTGCTCTTTGTTTGAAAACAGGAAATTGGTGCAATCCAAATCCACCTCGCAAGAAGTAGGTGTAACCAGAAGGAAAACTGCGCAAAGGCTAAAAGCAGCTTGGCAGCAATAATCATAGGGAAGTCCTCTCCAAACTCTTTTCTGCATCATTTTGGATCTCTTTGGCATAACCCAAAGACTTTTTTTTTTATCCCCGACATAACCCGTGGACCTCCCTGGCAAAACCTAGGGACCTTTTATTTTTCCTTTATCCCCAGCATAACCCGTGGATTCCCCGGGATAACCCGTGGATCCCCGACATAACCTGTGGATCTCTTTGGCATAACCCAAAGACCTTTACCTTCATCCCGGGCATAACCCGTGGATCCCTTTGGCATAACCCAAAGGTTTCAACCCTCATCCCCGGCATAACCCGCGGATCTCTTTGGTATAACCCAAAGACTCTTATTTTTCTTTATCCCCGGCATAACCCGTGGACCTCTTTGGCATAACCTAAAGATCTTTATTTTCTTTTCTTCCCAGCATAACCCGTGGATTCCCCGGCATAACCCGTGGATCCCCGGCATAACCTGTGGATCTCTTTGGCATAACCCAAAGACCTTTACCTTCATCCCCGGCATAACCCGTGGATCCCTTTGACATAACCTAAAGGCTTCAACCCTCATCCCCGGCATAACCCGTGGATCTCTTTGGCATAACCCAAAGACTTTTGGTTTTCTTTGTCCCCGGCATAACCCGTGGACCTCTTTGGCATAACCCAAAGACCTTTACCTTCATCCCCGGCATAACCCGTGGATCCCTTTGGCATAACC
>MCJB01000617.1:20899-35763 GCA_002018475.1 Nicotiana obtusifolia | reverse complement strand
GTTGATTTTTATTTCTAAAAATAAAGGCAATAGCTACTTTAACTTTTTCAATAATGTGGTTAAACAAGTCAAGACCATCCTTGACTACTAAGTTGTATATATGACATGCACATCTAACATGAAAAAATTCCTCGAAAGGGGGGTTTAAAATAGGTCTTAAATTCCTAAGTGCTTCTGTGTTGTTCGTAGCATTATCTACTGTAATACTAAAAACTTTGTTAGATAAACAATATGCACGACAAATTGATGAAACTGTTTTGGAAATATATTTTCCCGTGTGTGGTTTATCAACAACTTTATATGCAATAATACGTTTTTGAAAGACCCAATCAGGATCTATCCGATGAACAGTAACTGTAATATAATCACAGTTATTTGTAGAACGACCCATATCAGTAGTAAGGCATACTCTAGTGTCAAAGTTATCAAATAAATATCTCAAATAATCTCTATATTTATTTTTAAATTTAATAATATCATTTTTAACAGTTCTTCTTGGAAAACCTTTAAAGAAAGGATTATATGTAGCTTGAATATAACAAACAATACCAGTAGAAGAAGGAAAACTATAAGGTAAACCCTCTACCGCAACTAGTTTAGCAATATTTTCCCTATCCCTTTGTTTATCATAACTAAGAATCCCTCCTGTTGTTTGGTTAAGTTTAGCTTGGACACCCGAGGATTCGTCATGTGCTACTCCCCATGCTCGGTTCCAAAATAAATACCCCTCGCCCGCTTTGACCATTCCTTGGGATGTTTTTTTAATAAGTGAGTTCTAATTTTACCCGTCATTACCCCCAGTTCTAAATATCCACACATGTCCACAAAGACCACAAATAGCTGTCTGATTTTCCTTGTTTTTCTATACAAACTCCCAAACCTCAGATCTTTCCTTACGTTGAACCGGGGCTCTAGTGGGAGGTACGGGGGGAGGCAAGTCGGATTGAACTTCAGGTGGACTAGGCTCAAATTCACGTTGTTCTTCTAAATTAACCCCAGTTTCATAATTAAATTTCGTTTCTACATTTTGTGAATCAAGTGGGTTAAATGAGCTAAAATCATGATAATATTGATGTTCCTCTACGTGTTGATTAGAATTAGAACTACCAACAATTCCTTTACCCTTATTTCCCGAACGACCACGTGCCCTCCCCACACTACCAGTTCCAATTGAACCTCTTTGAGACATAACTATAATTTATAGCAATAAGCAAATAAAATAACAACCAATAAAAAAAATATATCACAAAAGTTTAATTAAAGAGTAGAGATAGGAACGACCAACCAATATAGCCGATTAGCCGTATAATTGAGATGAAGTTGAAACTTGAAGCTTCAATTGATAGCAATTTAGCAACTCCAAGTAAAACTTGATAAATAATAGCCAAAATTGTATAATTTAGATTTGCACAAGTAGCCAATGTAACAAAATAACAATATTGTAGATGATTTTGAGAGAATTAGAGAGAGTTTGATGATTTTTGTGAATAATATGATGAAATAATGGGGTATTTATAAGAAAAATAGTTAGGAGGGGGTTATGGGGGGGTTATGGGGTGCAAAGAGCCGTTTTTGGCCGTTGCCCAACGGCTATAAGTGAAAGGAAGAAGCTGCCAGCGTTACCGGTCCGGCCGGTCCGGTTCCGGTCCGGTCCGGTCCTAACAGTACCGGTCCTTACCGGTTTTTCGCACCTAAGCCGTTTCGGAGCCGGACCAAACCCCCCCTCCCCCCGCGTATTTGGTCCGGTTCTAACCGGTTCGGGCCGGTTTCCGGTCCCAAACCGGTCCGGTCCGGTTAGAACCGGACCGTTAGCCACCCCTAGTCTTGAGCAAACATGATCGTCCTAGACTCATGGTGGAGCATATAAAGGTGCTTCTTGGTGCATATCATTTCGATATGCGAAACATGGAATTTGAATTATGTATTGGTTTACCTTGAGAAGCATGATTGTCTTATCTCTAATTTGTATACCTTCTTGCTATATCTGTTAATCTTGCTTAATTTATATGAAATCATGTTATTATGAACTTATCAGGTTGTGAAGGTGAGCATCATGATTTTGTCAAAGTCTTGCCACTACTTTTTCGATATTAGACTTGATACTTACTAAGTAGGCTTTGTTTATGTATACTGCATATTTTGTGCAGATTCTGGTATTATCACTAGTGGATCCTAAGAGGGTTCCCAATAGCTGACCCAGGAGACTCGAGATAGTGCTGCTTGATCGATTGCAGACCATTAAAGTCACCTTCTTCGTGCTATTATGTTGTTTATCTATTCAGACAGTACTCTGGTATTTTATCAGATAGTTATGTATCATTTTAGCAGCTTATAACTCCGTACTATCAGGTTTTTTGGATATTATTGTAGTACTTCTGCATTTTATTGATGATATTGATACTTATTTATGATTTATCTATGTTATGAGCATATTTTCTTGTGTTTGTCTTATTTTGATTGATGTTTGAGTATTGACTTATCTATTGGGTTAGGTTAGGTGTCATCACAAGCATGGAAGATTTTGGATAATGACACATTCCAAAGTTATAAACATCTGCCTTATAAGATATCGGGTCAGTTTTTCTGTTGATTAATTGTGGAGCTTCACACCTGATCGTTCCCCTTGGGGATGTTAGAGTGATAATGCTATCATCTGTTGGGTGCAATTTGGCAAGACCAAAATTAGAAACTTCTAGAATGAAATTCTCAAGCAAAGTATATTGTGTGGATTGATATCAAAATGTATTATTTTTATGTTACAACCTCGATGAAAATATTCAATGCCTCGAACAACTCCAAGAGCAATTTGTACTTTCTTTGCCGGCTTAGTAGATTTCATCCTTCTCGGGATGTGATGTACTGGTCAAGTGATCCATTAGGCATGAAGTCACTCACACACGAGGGCATGTTTAGATCTCTCAGCCAATAGCCTATACGTTGTAATATGTTAACATGATGACTCTTCCTAAGTGTGGCAACCTCATTACTGAATTCTTGTCCATCGGCTTTCAGACTCGGACCCCCTCCTTTCCCGTTTTCTCTCATTTTTTCTCAACCCTCAGACCATCATTCCTAGAAAATCTTGTACCAAATCGTGCAAGGTTATGAATAATGGCCACAAATCATTCCCTATGTCTTCTGAGCCCGCGAATCTCGCCGTTATCTCCCCATTTCATCATAAAAATTCAAAATCTTGAGTACTCTAACCCAAACACAAACATGAAACTTCAGTCTTCAAATGTTCTAATGTTGTGACGAAATTAGAGCATTCATGAGTTCCTTATGATGATTATTCTAAACCAGAGGTCAAATGCAATGACCTCTGGACCTCCGGTCTTTGTCCGACTGGTTTTTCACTCGTCATGGTTGTCACACACTCATGGTAAGATTCTCACTCGTTTTCCCTTTGGTTCACTCTGATTTTACCTTCTTTGCTATCATCATCCATCCTCCGTCACTCTCCACTAAGTGATTTGAATCTCTGAAACCCTAGAGTTTCATAGCCACTATGAATTTGATTGTTCTCACCTAACAGACCTAATAATAATTAAGAAATACGATACGAGTACCGATAGCCATTAATATTTCAAAGCTTAGACTCTCTCTCATCAATTTTCGTTTCTCTTTTGTTTTTGAGTTTTTTCACTGCTCAGAGCTCGAAGCTTTGGTTTCCACATGGCTAAGTTAACTTTTGTTTGGTATTCTACACAAAAGGAGGCCAGTATACCTCGATCCTTTTCTCTTTTGATTGTCTTATTCGAAGTCATGAACACACTGTTGTCTTTTTACTGACTGCCTTCATTTATGATGTTTGTCATTATATTATAACTATTTGTTCCTGATCATAACGATTTGTTACTAATTTATGGTCGACTATTATGCTTTTATGTGTCTCGAATCAGTGTGATTAAGTTGTTATATGACCTTGATGAATACTATTCTGAATCAAACAACCTGTACAATTAAGTTCCTTAATATGTCTTACTGAATTCTCACGTTTACCTAGACTTTAGATTTCTTTAATGTATTGTTGTGGTCTTTATATCTATCACACTATTTCTGTTTAGTGTATTCTATTTGTTCTGTATCTGAGGTTGTTGTTTGATGACTTTAACTAGAACATACATGAATGCTCATGGTTCAATCCTTTATCTCTTAGTTGAGGTATGTGAAGTTTAAGTGTTCAAGATGCATTCGTTCTTCACATGAGTGTTTGTTAATCCTAAAGCATCCTTTGAGTCATTACTATGAAAGTTTGTGTCTGTGTTTAACTGCTAATCACATCTATAAGTCTTGTTATATGAAACTGTCTCATTAAGGTAACTAGGCCAACTCTTATGAACTTTAGTAACTATCCTTGCATGTATTCTGTTATGATCAATTCATCTCTCATGAATTAGGCTATAGTCATATCTACTATAGTTGAGTATTAATTATTATGCTATTAAGTTGAATAGAACTCCACATGTTTAGATATTCACCTTTAATCTGTACAGCTAAAATAAACATGCTTAGCATAAGATCCCCCATGTATTTAACTTCCATAATGATATTATAGACCTGACTTTATAATGATTGAAATTCAATCTCGTTCACAAAAACCTTGGCTGAAACATCCTATGTATAACTTGAATGAGAATTCTATATCCACCTCTGTTTGTCCTTTATGTCCATGCTTTGTGTATCTAGTGTCATTAACACATGCTGAGTCTATTTAAGTCTACATTAATCCATTATAAGAATTAAGGAAATACTTTGAAACTATCTGCTTTGCCTGAATATTACAATGTGCTTTGACCTTCAAATAAAGACAACATGAATAAGACATAGAGCTCTTTGAAAAGAATGTAGTCATGTCATATTCCTTGGCTAATATTGGCATGTCAACCAGCAAAAACAGCCGTGTTAATGCTCTTAAGAGATTCCTGAATGAAGCTAACAACTCAACACCTAATATAAGTCAGACCCAGTTTATAATCTCTGCTAAGTGCTTTTATATGTGATCCATTTTGTGATCCTGCACTCATCCTAATTCTTCAATACTTCTTTTTGTGCTTCATGATTTTATGCATGTTTGCACTGTCTTGAAACTGCATCAAGTTCTCTTTCTCCCTTAACATGAAATCAACCTAGTCTATGAACTCTAACGAAAACCTCCTGTTGCTGCTGCTTGGATATAACAACATGCTTTCTCTTAATGAGATTAGTGTGAGGGTAACATTCTTAGCAAGCGGTGATCATGTCATTAATTTCAAAGATAAGAAAAATTGATGGCATGGGATTCTGTCAAGTATTCTTAAGAGTTCTATTCAATGTTATAAACCTGTAGTCTTGATTGAAACTTTGAGTGTGTTTTGGTATTACTAACAACATCTGTAGAGGTTCTGACCATGACTATTTGTCTGAAATCTTGATTAATACTTTCAAAGCTTCAAGTAGTGTTATTAACTTGTGAGTGCTAAAGAGCAGACATGAGTTAAACCAAAAAGTTCCTAGTTTAATTAGGGGTTGTCAAGGCCAATACATTTGTATTTACTAACTATTGAAGAATTGAACTGTGTGCTTTTTGTCCATCCTCAATATATCTGATTTCAAGTGTTTGGTTCTTTAGTAGTAGTAGGATAATATCTTTGTCCCTATGTGTGTTTAAAATTTGGCCTTTAGACCTGTTTAATATGTTAATCATCCACTTTGTGTTGGAAATATAGTTATGGAAATGTAGATAAAACTGCTTTGTGCTCTTATGTTATTCTGTTTGGCCTTGTTAAGAAAGGGGTACACTTATGCAGTATGGTATTGTTATGGTGACTAGTTTACATTGAAAGTGCCTCATTGGGACTTAAACCTACAGGAAAGAGTGAATTATTAATGGTTAGGGGTATTTGGGAGTAGGGTTTATCTCTTGGTTGGGCTGTTCTCCCTGGCATAAGCATTGCTCTGGGCCCTAGAGACCCTTGGGAATTTTAAAGTGTCATGGGATTCAGAGAGGGCTTTGACCCTTTGAATCCCTTAGCCTCTAACCCATTGACATTCATTACTCCTTTTGGGTTTAGTGTTTAATGATAACAAAAGGTTTTCAATGTAAATTATTTACTATACATAACCACCGCATTAGTATGACTTTTCATAACATCTAACTACTGTTAGTTGCTATATTTTATTTCAGTCATTTACTCATATATTTCATGTATAATTTTATGTGTACAATGTTATTTTCTAATGACCTTCTCTGTCTTTTGAAAATGTACAACCATTGGGCATGCTGATTTCTCAAGGAACTCGGCCCAAACTCAACATCATGCATCTAAAATCTGGAACCTACTGCTGTCCATTCCCGCTGAATATTGGGCCTACCTCTTTCAGTCCCAAACTAGAGTCACTCTTCATCCTTCACTGCTTTATTAATATTTTGTTACTTATATTCTTTACATGTATATAACATTTCTCTCGCTATATTTAATTATTGTTTTGTTTTTACCTTTTGAATTACATAAATAACTTAGGAAAGTCTTAAAGAACATAAGGTTAAAATAAATACTAGATAATAACTATTTTTCAATTCATTATTTCACGTATTGCTCACATTATTAATCTGCCATACTAATCTTTTCATGAAGATTTTGAAGCTAAATAATACTTAGCAAAGACGATTGTCCCTCTTTCAAAACCAGAAACGAAATGTAAGGCTAGCCTTCCAAAAAGTATTTGACTCTTTCAAAACTTAGGAGCTGCCGTCCTGCAAGATTTTCAAACATCCCCTCAAGGCTAAGATTTAGGTAATTTCAGAAGCCAAGGTATAGCTTAGACTCATCTGTTTATAGCATTCTTAAAATTATATGAACATCCATCCTTTTAAAGAACAAAGCACTTTCTATATGGCTTATGTAAACCATTCAATTTTAGAAAAAATACTTTTAATTACATCAATGTAGTTTTCAAGACTCTTTCTAAAACTCAAACCCTTTTTAAATCTCGGATCCCTTTTATCATCCTACTCTCACTTAGATAAATATCAAGCCATGTCTCTCTAATACTAATTAAGCATAATACAAACAACTAACCCTTTAAACCTAGTCTAAGTCCTATGGAGCTACCTCGGATAGATTTTAAGGGGTGCCTAACACCTTCCCCTTAGAAGAATGAGAACCCCTACCCAAAATCTTGCCGGTTAGAAGACTAATAAAGAATATGACTTTAGTAATTAAGTAGGTAAGCTATTATGCCTGTAAATATTAGGTGGCGACTCTCTTTCATCAACAACAAAGAAACCATAGATTGAATCTTATTTTGACTCGTGTAAAATAGTGTGCAACAACCAAAAATCCAAGAATCGAAATATGTGATTAATTACCAAATTCGAGTCCAAATCGATATTCAAAGTCCCAAAATATACTCTCTTAAGTTGTAGATAAAAATCTCAAATTTCACTCTTAAATTCCATAATTAAGGTATAGAAATCCATAAGAAATCATGATATATATAATAAAAATCAAGTATGCATTACTTATCCTTAAGATTGGGGTGAAAGTCTCCTCAAATATTGCCTCTTCCTGATCTCCAAAACTCAATGGTGAAAACAAGCTAAATCCCAAAATCTGAACATTAAAATACCCTTTGGCTGAAATCCTTCATCGCAATAACGACAAGACCCATGCGATCATAATGCAACATCTTCCCCAAGCTACACAATCATAGTCCTCAGTACGCAAACGCGAAAAGAAAACCCCTGGCCCACTAGAAGCCTCCTACACGATCACGAACCAACCCGCGGGACCACGATACCTCCAACATTACGCAATTTCAAGCCTTCTCATGCAACAGTGTAGAACGAAACCTCTCCCACCAAAATGTTCTACGCGATCGATATCACATACCATGTGATCATAATTCACATCACTAATAATATAAAACCAATAATTTAACTTAGCTCAAAATAATTCGACACCATTCTGAAACTCACTCGAGTGCTCCGAACCCCATTTAATCCTCCTAACAAGTCCATACATCCTATAAATACTTGTTTAACAAATCAAAATATGAAAAATACATCAAAATCAAGAATCATGCATCAAACCAAAAATCACAACTCTCTTAAGTTCAAAATTCTAACTTTCGACTAGCAATACATAATCAACCCCGAGCTAGTCGAGGCCCGAATAAAACAAACGTACAAGTCTAAAATTATTATACGAATCTATCGGAACCTTCAGATTACCAATTTGGGATCGTTTACTCATAATTTTGACTTTGGCTAACTCTTCCAACTTCAAGCCTCATATTAGGAACTAAGAATTCTAAATCACTCCCGAATCCCTAGGGAACCAAACCATGAATTCCCACAAGTTATAAAATATGAAAAAACCTACGAGAAGAATCAAATAGAAAAATGTTATTCTAGAATTCAAAATGACCTGTCGGATTGTTGCATTCTCCACCTCTTAAGCAAAGATTTATCCTCGAAGGGGTTTAGAATAGTTGAACAACTAAAAAGGTGTGGATATCTTCTCTGCATATTTGACTTGGTTTCCCAAGTAGCCTCCTTGCTTGGTTGTCCTTTCCAAAGAATCTTCATCGAAGCAATTTCCTTTAACCTCAACTTTCAGACCTACCTGTCCGAAATAACTATTGGGTCTTCTTCATAGGTAAAATTCTTATTTAAATATACTATGCTGAAGTCCAAAATATGTGACTTATATTTATATACTTCCTAGGGTTTTTGATAAAAACCTGAAAAATCGAACCAAACTGAAAACCAAACCAGCCTGACCAAAAAAATCGATAATTATTTTTGTTTGGTTTGGTTTTGGTTTTGAAATTTAAAAACCGATAAAAATTTTGGTGAAAAGAATAACTAGAAAAAACCGAACCAAATTAACTATAGAAATACCTATTTAAATTTATTATTATACATATATACTTCTAAAATTGTATGGTACATGTTAATCGGTTGCAATTTTAGTTTAGTTATTTGCTATTATAATAATCTAGTTCTTTTCCTTTATATTCTAGTTTGATTAGTAGTTTTCGTTTGCTAAGTACAAGAATCGATTTCATGATAAAAAAAGCTATTTTTAATTGAGTCCTTAAATTGTTCTTTACTATTTGATTCAATTATCATCAATATATCTTGGAAAATAGTGGATTTCTCAAAGATCAATTAGTTTGATAGTGTTACATTGACAATATACGAAGAAATATGTATTTGGTAGTGTATGTCTCATATTTAAGAAAAACCCGATAGATAACCGAAAAATCCAAAAATCCGACAAAAATCAACATAAACAGAATCGATAAAAATCCAACTTAATTGGTTTGATTCCAACATTTGAAAAACCAACATACTTGGTTTGGTTTCTTTTTAGGAAAAACTGATCCAAACCCCTAATACCTTCAAAGAACAAAAACATTGAAATACCAGATGAACCTCTGATAGGCTAGGAGGAAAAGCAAGCCTATAAGAAACCTCACTAACTCTCTCAAACACCTCAAATTGGTCAATAAACCTCGAACTCTACTTACCTTTCTTCCCAAACCTTATCACACCATTCGTAGGTAAAAACTTCAAAAGTACATTCTCACCCTTATAAATGTCACATCATAGACCTTCTTGTCCGCATAACTTTTTTGCCACTTTGTGCTGCCTGAAGTCACTCTTGAATCAACTTCACATTCTCCAAAGCATCATGCACCATATCTGTACCTAATGACCTAGCCTCACCAGGATCAAAACAACCAATAGGAAAACGGCATCGTCTACCATACAAAGCCATTTGAATGCTGAACTGATAGCTCTTGTTGTTAGAAAATTCCGCCAAAGGCAAGAACTGACCCCAATGACCTCCAAAGTCAATCATAGAAGCTCGCAACATGTCCTAAAAATTTGAATAGTCCACTCGAACTGACCATCCATTTGTGGGTGTAATGCTGTGCTAAGCTCTACCTGTGTGCTCAACTCCGGATGAACCGCTCTACAAAAGTGAGATGTAAATTGAGTACCACGGTTTGAAATGATAGGAGCAAGTGCACCATGCAAATAAACTATCCCCCTAATGTACATCTGGGCTAACCTCTTTGAAGTATAAGTAGTCAACTCCAGTATGAAATGCACGGACTTGGTCAACCTTTCTACAATGACCCAAATAGTATCAAACTTCCTCAAAGTGCATGGTAAACCTATCACAAAGTCCATAGTGATTTCCCACTTTTATTCCGATATAACCATCTTCGAATCGAATCATCTAATTTCTTATGTTCATACTTAACTTGTTAAACATCTTGAAACACGTTCAATAATATCCTTTTTCATTCTCAACTTCTAATAGTGATGCTTCAAATCATAGTACATCTTCGTAGCATCTAGATAAATGTAATATCACAAACTATGAGCCTCCTAAAGTATCAACTCTGTCAAACTATCAACATTAGGAACACAAAGGCGACCTTGAAGTTACATAACACCATCATCTCCAATAACCACTTTCTTGGCACCACCTTGCTACACCGTGTCCTTGAGCACTCACAAATAGGGATCATTATACTTGCGAGTCTTAATGCCCTCAAATAAGGACGACTTCACAACAGCACAAGCAAGAACTTTACAAGGCTTTGAAATATCCAATCTCACATATCTATTAGCCAATGCCTACATATTTATTGCCAAAGGCCTCTCCTCAGCTAAAATAAATACGAAACTACCCATAGTCTCTGGCTTTCTTCCTAACGCATCTGCTACCACATTCGCCTTACCCCAATGATACAAGACATCGATATCATAATTTTTACGCAACTCAAGCCACCTCCGCTGCCTCAAATTCAAAAACGTCTACTTGAACTAGCGGTGATCCGATGATCAATATAAACCTTACATAAAACAACGTATAAGTAATTCCTCCAAACCTTAGGTGCATGCACAATCGCTGCAACTTCAAATCATGAACTAGATAATTCTTCTCATGAGCTTTCAATTGTCGTGAAGCACAAGCAATCACATTTTCATCTTGAGTCAACCCCTCACCAAGACCAACACGTGAAACATCACAATACACAGTGTATGGCCCTGACCTTGTGGCTAACACCAACACTTAGCTGTAGTCAAAGCACTTCTCACTCTCATTGAACCATCTACAAGAAACACTCTTCTGCGTTAACTTAGTCAATGAAGCTACAATAAATGAAAACCCATCTACAAAGCAACAGTACTAGAATGCCAAACCCAAGAAATTCCTGATCTTTCTAGCTTTAATAGGTATAAGACAACTCTGAACTACCTCAATCTTCTTGGGATCAACCTTAATACCATTATAAGACACTATGTTACCCAAAAATACAACTGATTCCAACTAAAACTCACACTTAAAAAACTTAGCGTGCAACTTCTTCTCCTTCAAAGTCTGAAGCAAAATCCTCAAATGTTTCTCATACTCATCCCTATTACGAGATTAAATCAAGATGTTGTCAATGAACACAATCACGAAAGAGTCCAAATAAGGCATGAACACTCGGTTCATCAATTCTATAAATGCCGCTGGAGCATTAGTCAAACCAAATGATTACTAGGAACTCATAATGACCTTAACGAGTCCTAAAAGTGTTTTTGAGATATTTGAAACCCTAATCTTCAACTGATGATAACCCGATCTCAAGTCAATCTTAGAGAACACTATAACATGTTGAAGTTGGTAAAAGTATCATCAATTGGAGGTACTGGATACTTGTTCTTGATAGTGACCTTGTTCAACTGCCTATAATCTACGCACATCCTCATAGTACCATTCTTCTTCTTCATAAACAACACCGATGCATCCAGGAGAAATACTTGGTCTAATGAATTTATTATCAAGCAAATCTTGCAACTGCTCCTTCAACTCTTTCAACTCAGCTGGAGCCATATTATATGGTGGAATAGATATGGGTTGAGTCCCGACACCAAGTTAATACCAAAATTAATATCCATATTTCGTGGTATACCCGGTAGATCAATAGACAACACCTTTGGGAACTCTCTTACAACCGGTACTGAATCCATAGAAGGAACCTCCGTACTAGTATCTTGTATGAAAGACAAATATGATAGACATCCCTTCTCAACAATATTTTGAGCCTTCAGAAATGAAATTACCCTACCTGTAGAACGACGAAGTGATCCCGTCCACTCTAATCTAGGTAACCCTAGCATAACTAAAGTCACCGTCCTGGCATGACAACCTAAGATAGCATAGTACAGGGATAATCGATCCATGCTAAAATTTACCTCAAAATCCATCGTGCCAACAATAAAAGATCAACCATCATAAGATATCTGTTGATAGTAACTATATATGACTAATAAATACGATCTACCATAAATAGGAATATAAAGAGAATTGTGAGGCATACCAAAGTAAGAAGACATATATGAATACATAGAACCTAGATCAAACAAAATGAAAGCATCTCTATGATATATTGAAATAATACCTATAATTATTGTATTCGATGAAATTGCCTTTGGCCTACAAGGAAAAGCATACCAACAAGCCTGGCCATACCAGTCTGTCTCCATCTTCTAAGACAACCTCTAACAGGCTAACCTCAACCTCTAGTTGGTTCGGGTCCGCCCTTAGTTGGCTGGACTAGCGGTATGGCAACTAGGTTGGAATCATGGCATGAGTACCCTGCTGAGATGTACCACTATGAAACCTAAAACAATTCCTCATTATATACCTCAAATCTACATACTCAAAGCAAGCTCTCTGTTGGTGTGGATGCTTATATTGGGCCATTCCTTGATGCCTAGAATAACCACCGTGAGAACCATAAGCTGGCGCAATGTAGGATGCCTGTCCAGAATGAGTACTGTAAGAACCATAGATGACTAGAGCACCGTGAGAAGTCTGAAGTGCTGAGTTTACTGGCCTGGAAAGATAACCTCTACCTAAGTATCTCTTGCCTCCAAACAAAACACCACTGAATCCTCCTAAATGACGAGGCCTTTTATCCTTCACTTCCTCTGTGCTATCTCTACTGCCTATAGAAATGTAGTCCCAATCTCTATCTCTCTATCCCTACCGAGCTTAATTCTAAAATTAAGCCCTTAATGAACCTCCTTACCTTCTTAATCTCGATGGGAAGCAAGACAACCTAGTAAATCTCATCTAACACTTACTAATTGATATGCGATCTTGCTGCAAGTGCTCAAACTGGCTACATAACTTCTCTATCCTAGTGAGTGGAATGAACTTCTCTAGAAAAAGAGTAGAAAAGTGAGTTTAAGTACGAGGAAATGACCCTGGGAGCCTATTCCTCTCATAAGTCTACCACTATCTCTTGGGTGGCCCTCTCAACTGAAAAAAAGTGAAATCAACTCCTTTGGAACAAGACATAATTGCGCAGAATCTCATGGAACCTATGTAAAAACTCATGAGCATCAGCTGTGGGATCACAATCAATTCATGGAGGATCTAGCTTCTAGAACTGATCCATCACCTTCCACTCATCAAGTGACATAGAGGGTCTAACCTCATGTCTAACTATATTAATAGACTGACATACCCTAATTGGTAGAATAACTGGAAATCCTAAAGTATAAACATACAAATGGCCTGCTCCGGAGTGTGAGTAGCTGAGATCTAGGCTTCCCTTCAGTCTGAGAAGTAGCTAGGATCACAAAAATCATACTTGCCTATGCCAGAGCATCGAAGTAATTCAGAATCCGGATCATATTATCCCGAAGAATTGGAGTAGCGATGAAGCCCTAAGGTACCTAAGCTAGACCCAGTGGAACTACCTTGTCTCGAACATGGTACACTACTAGAGTTACAAGTGGCTCCTCAAAAACTGCTGTACCATGAGAATAAGTGACTCCGGGTTCTCCATCTCTAGGTACTGTTGCACGTTCCCTAGTCTAGGCTCTAGCCTCGCCTATGCCCTGGCCTCTACCTCTAGTAGCGGTTGTAACCTGAGCTCTGGCTCCTGCTTAGTTGTTGCTAATTCACGTTTTCTCTTCATCTATGAGAGAATAAAAGAGTAAAGATTTAAACTTCAAGATGAAATGAAGGACGTACGACAAGGAACGAAGGAAGGGAAGTTTCCTTGTTGTCCTGTAGCCTCTCAAAGATAAGTATAAACGTCTCTATACCAATCCGCAAAACTCTACTAGACATGCTCATGATCCACAGACCCTATGAACCTAGAGCTCTGATACCAACTTTGTCACGACCTAAAATCTCACCATGATCACGATGGTACCTAACCCAACCTGCTAGGTAAGCCAACTCTCAAGCATCAATCAAAACGAGACAAACACAAGATAATCTAATCATAATATAAATATATCATCAAATAAGTCCGAAAACCATCAATCAAATACAAAAGTACTGTCACGACCCCAAATCTCCCTCCACTCGGGAGTCGTGATGGCGCCTACTAATGGGAGCTAGGCTAGCCGATAATTAATTCATTAATTATTTTAACATTCAAAATTAGTTATTTCACAGCAAAATCGTAACACAAATAGATAGTAGTATACAATAACATAAAGTATTTTAATATCATCATTTCTTCACATACTTCACCATTACCAGTTTCTCATCTACAACATCATGATCAATAAATTTCACCACGCGGGATCTTTATAAATACATCATTCCTTCTTTACCAAAACCATTAGTAAATCATAAGTATCAACATAAGAAAGTAGCTAAACACAAAGAACATTAATATACAAACGTAATCCATCCTAACAAACTACCCCAAGAACTGGTGTCACAGGATTCACAGACAGTCTAAGATTTACTACATATAAGTGTCTTGAAAGAAATATCAAAGGATACTATTTCCGAACTATATGGAAATAGGTACAAAAATACGGACAGATGACGTCAAGG